>JAQBSW010008840.1:0-31908 GCA_029291075.1 Eudiplozoon nipponicum
TGTCTGTTCTTTTTATTCTAAAGTCGCACGGCATTTGGTTGCAGCGGGGCATTTACAAATTGGCGACCGCGCCAGGATCCTGAGATCAGTACTTTTTTTGCAAATTGTTTTGATATTACAAATCTCTGCGCAAACATTTTCAGCAGAATTAATTTTTCTTTAAATCTAATGATTTTGCCTTTACATTAAAATCGACGGTAGCACATTTAATACCAAGATTTTCGACACCGAATAATTGTGTTCTTTCAATCCTGTTTTTGAATATTTTTAGTCAAAGTTTTCTGTGGCTTTCCTCGTGTGTTATTACCACAATTTGTGTTTAAACAGTGGAAGCAGATTTTGTTAACGTTTCTTGTGGTTAAATCGCTCAAAACTTTTCTCTTCTACGTGCTTGCCTCACTTATTTGCGTCAAACCGTGTCAAACTGTGGAAGCAGATTTTGGTAATCGCTTAGTTATTAGTTTTAAATATTTATGTTTTAAATTTTTACGTCGCTTTATGGATTTGATTTCGCTTATTTTTAGTATATAAATTTATGCATTTAAGATCCTGCAAGATTATAAGAATTTCAGGTCAAATTTTAGATGTTGATCTCACTGTATGGGACGGGGACTGGGAATTATTCTTCATGCGCGTAGACTCTGCCTTTTACCCGTTTCCAGATTATGACAGTTATCAAAATCTGTCAAATGTTTTGCCAAAAAAACCTTCAGAGTTGAAACGAAGGACTTAATCAAAGCTTGAGGCGATTAGGAATCTACCCATTCCCATTTTGGGCATTCCAAATGAAGTGGAATCTTTTCTAGGTCTCACGGATATGGAACAGATAATAAACAAGTATGCGCAATTAGACATGCTAAATCTTGGCCTTATCAAAATTTTAAGGAAAATGCGGAAACGTTGGTATAAAACAGATATTTCTGATAACGAAGCTAGGGTTGTTTTTATTAAATATTTCCCCCGGACATTAAAATTGTTTGCCAGACAGCTCCCAAACTCTCTCCCACTCTATAGATGAATTATCAGAAAGATACGAATTACAATTTAAGGTTTAATAACCTAAGTATAATACGTCATCGTTTTGTCCTTCCCCGCAGGATGATAGGATCACTTCCTTAGAGAGAAAAATGTCAAATATGGCTAACGTTCTAGAAGGATTAGCCATATAAAAATCTGAGCAAAATCAAGTAAACGCAAAACCTACTTGCCCGAGCCAGATACGAAATATCAGTACGCGGCGATATAGATCCCCACATTCTTTTAAAAAATACGCCCCAAAAAAACTGTTAATATAATCAACAGAAGTTTTTTTCCTCTCAAGTCTGCCTTTGCCGTTCGGAAGAATTCCAGAATAAGTTCCAATTTCCAAAACTGACGGGCCAGTACTCAGTAAACAGACAAAGTGAAGCGTCAGGATCGGGAAACGCATGGCGCAGAAAGTAGAAGACCGTAAATTCTGCGCATAAACGCTGACACTGGTAAGAAATCACACACAAACTGACACCATTCTCGTTTACTACTGAAGTCCACGCCGAATATACCACATAGACAGCGAAAAAAACAATGCAATTCACGGTGACAATCCTATTTTCCTAAATGACCCAGCCAAACAACCCAATGAATTTATGCAATATTTCTACTTCAAAACTGGAGACGAATTCATCGTGGACACAGGTGCAGCAATTATTATAATAAAGGTGTCGATCTTGATATAAGCCCCTGACCCACTAATAACTTACATATGTCAGTATAAACTAAGAATTGAATAGTGTAGAAAAGGCAACTCATCCAGCAGACGGATTTCTTCCTTATTGAGAACTCATTATGTACTGCTAGAGGTGAGAGCCGCATATCTAAATTTGCCTTCGTACTCTGATGATGATCATGGAAGGTCGAAACGCGTCAGTGCGTTGCGGCTGACGGTAGTTTTGTTATGTTGTTCGACGACTGGTTAAATACAATAGTATTGGTGTTTACTTCAATCTCGCAAACTTGATTTAAAGAATTGTTATTACCACCCGTGCAATCAATTATTTTTAAATTGTATTGCCTATATATGTACATGTGGCGGAAGCTGCAAACAGTTAATGTTCGTGACTGCATAGAAATTGTGCAGCCGACATTTCCAGTCAAGTCCAATGTATGCGAGACAGCTAGAGGTGAGAACCGTATATCTAAATTTGATTTACATACATATTCAATGCGGTTTGATCCTCGATAGTCAGTTAGCCGTCGTACTCTGATGATGATCATGGAAGGTCGAAACGCGTCAGTGCGTTGCAGCTGGCGGTAGTTTTGTTATGTTGTTCGACGACTGTTTAATACAATGGGATTGGTGTTTACTTCAAGCTCGCAAACTTGATTTAAAGAATTGTTACCACCACCCGCGCAAACAATTACTACTAAATTGTATTGCCTATATATGTATATGTGGCGAAAGCTACAAACAGTTTATGTTCGTGACTGTATAGAAATTGTGCAGCCGACATTTCCAGTCAAGTTCAATGTATGCAAGACTACTAGAGGTGAGAGCCGCATATCTAAATTTTATTTCCATATATATTCAATGCGGTTTGATCCTCGATAGTCAGTTTGCCGTCGTACTCTGATGATGATCATGGAATGTCGAAACGCGTCAGTGCGTTGCAGCTGGCGGTAGTTTTGTTATGTTGTTCGATGACTGGTTAAATACAATGGGATTGGTGTTTACTTCAAGCACGCAAACTTGATTTTAAAAAAAATTGTTACCACCACCCGCGCAATCAATTATTGTTTAAATTGTATTGCCTATATATGTATGTGGCGAAAGCTGCAAACAGTTAATGTTCGTGACTGCATAGAAATTGTGCAGCCGACATTTCCAGTCAAGTTCAATGTATGCGAGACTGCTAGAGGTGAGAGCCGCATATCTATATTTGATTTCCATATATATTCAATGCGGTTTGATCCTCGATAGTCAGTTTGCCGACGTACTGTGATGATGATCATGGAAGGTCGAAACGCGTCAGTGCGTTGCGGCTGACGGTAGTTTTGTTATGTTGTTCGACGACTGGTTAAATACAATGGGATTGGTGTTTACTTCAAGCTCGCAAACTTGATTTAAAGAATTGTTACCACCAACCGCGCAATCAATTATTATTTAAATTGTATTGCCTATATATGTATATGTGGCGAAAGCTGCAAACAGTTAATGTTCGTGACTGCATATAAATTGTGCAGCCGGCATTTCCAGTCAAGTTCAATGTATGCAAGACTGCTAGAGGTGAGAGCCGCATATCTAAATTTGATTTCCATATATATTCAATGCGGTTTGATCCTCGATAGTCAGTTTGCCGTCGTACTCTTATGATGATCATGGAAGGTCGAAAGGCGTCAGTGCGTAGCGGCTGGCGGTAGTTTTGTTATGTTGTTCGACGACTGGTTAAATACAATGGGATTGGTGTTTGCTTCAAGCTCGCAAACTGGATTTAAAGAATTATTACCACCACCCGCGCAATCAATTATTGTTAAAGTTATTTTTAATTACACTGACATCAAACTAACGAAACATCAAAATGAAGTTCTCTCTCTTGGACCGAAATACTGCATAACAAAAAACTAGAATAAACGAACGTGAAGTAATTCATATGCAGGCATAAATGAAATGCTTTTTCGAAGATTCTATAAAACACAAATCAACAGAAAATTAAGTCATCTCGCTCTTTAAATCGGACCTTCGATGTGAATATGGCCAATATATGCGCACATTAAAAGTTAATAAACTGGTCACCAAAAGGCATCTAGAGGAAATAAATGAGCTACAACGAAACAAACAAATCAGACTCATGAGGCCAGACATAGAGACAGGCGTAGTGTTAATGAACTCTACGGACTATCGTCAGGCTGTTACAAATTCTGAACTACAAATCCAAATTTATACGCGAAGAGGTACAACGCGACACTACGGCAAAATTAATATATATATATATATATATATATGTATATATATGAAGGCATATAGATTAAATTAGCGTTGAAGTCGCATTGTCGAGACTTTATATGATGTTAGCTTCACTACTACAGGTTTACACATTCGTCTAGGAGATTGTATTGTCCTATTATCCCACATTCCTCACCAAAATATATAGTGGTTAAAGGGCGTACTACCGGCTCCTACTGATGAGTCGCCAGAAAGCACAAAACTAATGGCATGAGAATAGACATTCCGTTCATGCTGCCTGTGGTTTATCCTTCTGGTCACAACTGAACTAATTCGTTACAACGTTTGCAACACCTGGTACATACTTGTATATATATTAGCTCTTCGCAACAAACAGTATTTATCTGTTAATCTGTTATTGTTAAAACTCGGTAAAATCCAGACATAATGTGGCTTTGAATTTAATCATGAAGCATTTTTGGTGGTTATAAAATAAGTTGTATTCGTGTTGGTCAGGTATAAATTGTATGTGTAGTACTAAGAAACGCCTAGTAAGAATGGTACTGATCCGTTAATTGCATATAATTTTATATCATGTGCAATATTCGCACCATAGTTTAAAAATCTATTTAATAATGCGTTCCATTGTACCTTTAATTAATGCCACATCCTCAGGTATCTTATTGTCTCCTATAAATTGGCAAATCCAAGCTAATTTCTGGATCCTATTAAGTGGAAGCGATTATTTTTTGGATGATTCAGATGCAAAGTATGGACGAATTGCATAATTAGGTATTGATTTAACAGCTACATGCAATAATCGACTGATGTATAACAGATAATGATTTATATGAATCCCATACATCTAACCGGTGTTGAATCCACGGCCACATCAAATGAAGCTACTATAGACAACAGTCCAACAGTTTAGAAAAGTATAACAGTTATATATACGTTGTTGCTAAGACTTTATACGCTTTTCATTAAGAATTATATATTGCACATCTAGTAGCAAATTATTTCAAATAGGACCAGAAGGTTACGCCAATGTTAGCTTGAACAAATACTTTAATCTCACGTATCGTATTTCAAGGTGAATTATCCGTTGGAAGCGGCACTACGCCCAAAATACACGATAAATTCAATCAAGGTATGTAATAGAGTCAAACACATATAAATTTTTCGCAACGCGTATTCGAACCCATCGTAACATAGATAATATTTACCATACCTCTGAAGGGTACATCATTATTACCAACATCATCATCATCATCACCACCACCATCATCATAATCAGCATAATCATCATCATGCACAACCATACAAAAGTCAAAAGTGACTAATGTTTCACTGCCGTATAACCATAAGAAGCGAAACAAAACAGAAAAAATAATTCGTATTGTTCATAGTTATATGTGGACTATAAAAGAACATTAGGTCGCTCATTCCTAGTGAAAATTGTTTATACTCGGAGTTTTCCTTTTCTTAGATAGTCTTCCAACCAAGGTTGATGAGCACTATCTGCCCAAATGCCAGTGGTCAAAGTTTCTAAAGAGTACACATAAAACCAACTTTTAAAACCTGCTACTCTAACAAAGCCTTAAACTCTGACCTCGATTTGCATCAATTATCACAGTCCAAAATATCTTGACCATATATTTCTTGAATGGTTGCACAGTGCGGGCTTCAAATGTCGAATCTCCTCGATTTGCGCTATCAGTTTTGCAAAGTACCGATTGATCCCCTTTTCCTAGTACGCATCGAGTATTTCTTCTTTTTGGATGGCTGCGGATTCGTCCCTTTCTTCCGAAGGCTTTAACTAACCACTGTAAATGTGGTACGATCTAATCTTTGTTGAATGGCAACGTTTCTATATGACATTTCAAATATCACCATCAAGTGCTCCATGCGTGAATATATATATATATATATATATATATATATAGAGAGAGAGAGAGAGAGAGAGAGAGAATTTAGTTACTGAGACGAATTCGTTTAAAACCATTGGTGAATCAAAAATTATAGTAGTAATAGAACTGTTTCGGAACAAGGCTACCACATTTGCTTAAATCTGTTATTAAGAGCATTGTATTGTGTGTGATTAGAGGCCTGATGATTATATGGGATATGCTACATCTAAACGTTGCCATTCAACGTAGAATAGATCGCACCTCATGTTGAAGCCTCCGGACGAAAGGGACGAATCCTCACCCAGCCAAATAGAAAACAAACTCGGTGCGTACTTGAAAATGAGGATCAATCGGATCGTTGCGAAACTGATAGGGAAAAGCAACAACCCGAAAACGCAAATCGCGGAGAATCAACATTTCTTGACCAAAGATGTAGCGTGTTTTGGACGTATTACCTGCTCCTACCGACAAGTAGCCGCTTAGCAACATATACACGTTCACATGAAAATTCAATTTTTATTATACAATATACATCTGGTCTTATTAGAACCAATTTGTTGCTAAATATGTTTTTTATATGCTTTTTTATATTGGTCACATCTTAAGTAGATCAAATTTATTTTTTATCATATTAAATGCTTAGCTTATACTAGCCTTATATACCCAGAACCCTATTTAAATTATAGCGTCAAAAATAATTCAGAGCAACCCTACTTGGACTAAACTTAAACATTTATTTCTTAAACGCTTAACAGAACAAATAAATTTCTTCAACTAGGCTTTTTTGCCTATTCAAATTATTAGTTGAATGAGTACCAGTCTGACTTTTTATTACATTTTAATTATTTTCAATAAGTCTATCAAGTATTATTTGGATATCAAGCGTAAATTTTTTTTACTGTGTGTGGGTGTACGTAATTGTAAGTATATTTTTTCGCATGTCTTGCCTATTTGTCGCAAATAATGCAAGAGTTGTACTACAAACATTTTAAATTTTAGTGTTAATCGCTATTGCAGTATTGTATTAGTGGGAAATGATGTTCATGACGTGGCTGACGAGAGTATAACTGTTTCTACTGCAATTTGATCGCAGTTGGTTGAATGGAAAATGACTCTGATTCGACGAGTGCTGGGGTTAGAGTGTTCACTAAAATATCAATAAAGAGTTGGGTGAGAATTGGGCGTTCCAGAATGAAATGAATTTCTTAGAGCATACTTTTAAATAATCAATAAGTTTCTGACGTAAATAACGGTGGCTGCTGCCGATCCATTTCTTCTCTGTACGTCAAAAATAGGGGCTACCACAGAAACATAACAATTTGTGGACTATTAAATATATAAAAGACATCGGCAATGGATATTTGGCAACCAGCTTTTTGTTTTCGCTGCGCAAAACTCGCTGTTAAACGTTTGCATTTTCCACGCGTTTTAAACGGCGTCTAATTAGTGAGGTTAGTAAGCCATCTATAAATAGCAATTTTAGATATTTATTTAGTCTTCTATCAACCAGCCAATTTAGGCCATATATTTTATTAGCCCATATCAAGTTTTTAACCTGACCGGCGACAGGTTTAATTAAAGGCAACAATATAAACACCAGAAAAGGCGATAAACACTACAAATATTTTGCGTTGAAACCAGTGGGCACTTTAGCAAAAACTAGTAGTTTTTCTAAAAAAGAAGCAATATCTGCGCCAAATAACATTCGTACCGACAACAACGTAAACGCAAACTCTTTGTTGTAACACACTCCGTTGTTAAAACGTAACCATATCTAGCCGAGTAATTAGTTTAACACAGGCGCACGCCAACACACGTGTTCAGTAATCACTAAACCATCCCCAAACACCTAGTTTACGGACGGTAATAAAAAAATTAAATTCCAAATAAATTTAGTTCTCGTGCACTTAAACTACAAATTTGTGCCCAAAGTTTTGCTTTTTTCTATGTCGAAATAGATTAGCTCCAAAATCGAGAGTAAATCAAATTTCATTTTTTTCATAGTTTCTCCAAAAAAAGATTTACCGGCTACGATCAAGGCATATATACATCATAATAAAAAACAAAATATGTATCAATTAATTAATTTATTTGTATTTTATTTATTCAGCTAATTAGTTGTTTCAAATCTATTTTTGTATTTATTCATTTATTAATTAATTAATTTATTTATTTGTATTTTTTATTTTCTTTAATTAATTTATTTATTAATTAGTTTATTTATTTTATTCGAGTTTTATTATTTGCTTATTTATGTAGATGATCTTTGGTAACTGCAAAAAAAAGAGTTTCTGTGAGACCCGATTCACATTTGCAGCATTATTAGAACAATCAGAAAATGTCGACTAAGTTCCTCATTTATTTAAGCACCTTCTCCTCGAGGCTACCAATCTTAAGTCGTTTTAGCGAATGCACTTCATCCTCACATTTAATGTTGTTGTCTAGTATAACTAAAATAAGATATATTAAATACTATTTATTAAAACGAAGTGGCAATGCTCACCCGCTGACTAGTTTCCGCGGAAAACCTTTGCGAAAGTGAAGACTTCAAAAATAGAGAGCACGATAAATTTTCCTGCTCACTAATTCGAGATCCTAGGTGATATATCAGATGAAAATAAATATTCGTGGGCAATTCAAAATTTTATCAAAAAAGTTATTCAGTTACAAATCAAAGGTTCAGGAGAACAGATATATCAGCGCTAGCAAAACAAACGAGCGTCACAATTCAACTAAAGACAACCTTAAATGTGATTTTTTAATCATCATAGACACAACGTAAACTTCCACAATTAACAGACAAATTAGAATTGTTTTTCAAAAAAAGAATGACCAAAGATTAAATTTTATTAATTTGTACATGACGAGTTATAGATCTCCACATCCCCCCTGTTTTTTAGATGTATGCTAATGCATCAACGTAGTCATCGGTCGTAGTTTTCTTGGCGACTCCCAGAACGTGTTTCTACATTTAGTGCAGGTACATCGCTAGATTTAATTTTAGTATAGAATCGGTCTCTTTCTCAAGTATTGTTAGTGTTAGGCTTCATTTTCTTTTCAAGTTTGTTTAACTCTTGCTGTATTTCCAAAATTTTAGAGTCAGATCTCGCATTAGACACTTAGTATTTTGGTTGGTATTGTTCCTCAGTCTCCTCCTCCATCCAGGTAAATTGTGGAATTTAGCAATCCAGGACTGCACATTTTTCTGTACCATTCATCTATATGAATGAATACTGTGCAGTCATGCAATTAATTCGGAATGTCCCTTTATAGAAGAGATTCGTACAAATTCGTCTGTGAATACAATTAAACAATTAATGATTGCGCGGGTGGTGGTAGAAATTCTTTAAATCAAGTTTGCGAGCCTAAAGTAAACACCAATCCCATTGTATTTAACCGGTAGTCGAACAATTTAGCTAAATTACCGCCAGTCGTAGGCACTGACGCATTTAGACCTTCCATGATCATCATCAGAGTACGACTGACTAACGAGGATCAAACCGCATTGAATATATATATATATATATATATATATATATATATATATATATATATATATATATATATATATATGGAAAGCATAAAATATATTCATTGCAGTTTGATTCTAACTAGCCATTTCACGCCGTACTCTTATGATGACCATAGAAGTTCGAAACGCGTCAATTCGGACAACTATTGGTAGTTTTGTTATGTTCTTCGACGATTGGTTAAACACGATGGGATTAGTGCTTACTTCAAGCTCGCATACTTGATTTAAAGAATTGTTACCACCACCCGCGCATTCAATTGTTTTTTTTAAAATTTTATTGTTGATAAATATGTGTGTGTGGCAAAAGCTACAAGCAGTTAGTGTTCGTGACTGTATAGAAATGCTGCAGCTGACATTTCCAGTCAAGCACAATGTATACGAGACTATTAGAAGTGATAGCCGCATATCTCATTTTATTTTCCATATATATTCAGTTTTCCGCTGTACTCTGATGATGATCATACAAGGTCGAAACGTGTCAGTGCGACAGTTTATGTTCCGCCACTGTGTCAGCTTGGATTAGATATTCGCTCGACATACGACTTTCTAGCTGTTGCATTAACTTTGAGTGAACTTTCTGTGGCTGTTTCAGTTCTGAAACAATGTAAACTGGATTTATGTATTCGCGTGTGAAAATTCTATTTAGCTGTACAACTGCGTTTGCTTGATCTTATAGTGACAGTTTGAATACTAGTACTGCGTCAGCTTGATTCGCGTAATCCTAACCGTATAGTCTTTTATGCAGTTACACAACTTCTGCGTTGTTTTACCGCGACAGTTTCAACTCTGGTATTGTGTCAGTATTAGTGCACCATAAGTCTTTCTATCTGTTGCACAGTTTTTGCGTTATTTTATAGCGAAAGCTCCAGTTCTGCCACTTTGTCAGCTTAATCTACCTATTCTCGCACCAAACGTATTTCTAGCTCTCGCAAAGCGTTTACTTGAATGGCCCTAACGCGACAGTTTCATGCTGTAGCTGAATTAGCTCGATGTTGGTATTCGCGCAAAAAAATGCATTCTAAAAGCCCAACTGTTACTACTTGGAGCGACTATTAGATCTCCAGATAACCTCAATGGCTCTCCACAAACAAATTCTGTACCAGTTTTGCATTACAAGCAAAACTATTGGAATATCATGAACCCAACTGGTTCCTCCGGTGCATCTTTATGCAGCCTCTCAACGATACCATTAGCTCTGAGATTGTATGTAATCGTGTGTCTCACTTCAATCCCCAGGGCATTCAATGACCTGATAAATAGTTCAAACATAATCTACCTACAACGATCACTAGTGAACTTTACCGGCAAACCAGATCGTGGCACACAATTATGCAACATACATAACACATCCTTGGCTGTAATATAATTTAAGATTGCAATTTCTAAACAATGACTGAAACGTTCAACCATCGTTAAAAGATATTTCTGACCAGAGATTTCTGGCATTTCTACAATATCAATGTTTCCGTACATAAGACAACTCGTTCGTATGAAATTGTTTTTACTTCGGTTATAGTATTACTTCAAACTTCACAAGTTTGAAGGCAGACAAAATATTTTACCCAATTTTTAGTGAATTTCGACATACTTGGTCAAACATATCTATCAGTTAAATACTGTTTGTAGCGGAGAACTAATATATATGCATGTATGTATTAGGTGTTGCGAAATTAGTAACAAATTAGTTCAGTTGTGACCAGAAGGATAAACCAAAGTTAGCATGAACGGAAAGAATAATCTCATTCACATTCGTTTCGTGCTTGCTGGCTGCTCCTCAGTAGGAACCGGTACTACGCCCTTTAACCACTATTTATTTTGATCGAGAATGTGGGATAATAGGACGGTACAATCTCCTAGACGAAAGTGTAAACCTGAAATAGTGAAGCTAACATCATATAAAGTCTATGACAATGCGACTTCAATGCTAACTCACACTATATAATATATAAACCGAGTCTGTATAGGATACTAACACTATGGCTATTGTGTTAGTAACCGATACCATCATTATTGTACCGAAAAGGTACATGGTACTAACACTATGGTTTCCGAGTCGGTACATGGTACCAACCTCATAGATATCAATTTATGCTATAGGTCACCGAAATTGAGAATTAAAACAATTTATGAACACCTGTTACTCCAGTAAATCCATACACTCTGGCCTTGATGCATATCAGATATCAAATTTCGCGGTAAGCGAGATTATACTTTCCGTTCATACTGCCTTTGGTTTATCCTTCTGGTCACAACTGAACTAATTTGTTACTAGGTTCGCAACACCTAATACATACTTGCATATATATTAGTTCTTTGCAACAAACAGTATTTATCTGTTATATATTGAATTGAATGATGTCATGCTTACCGCGAAATGTGATAACTGATATCGATGAAGGCCAGAGTGTATGGTTTAACTGGAGTAACAGGTATTCGGAAATTGTTGTATTTCTCAATTTGGGTGAACTTTAGCATAAATTTATATCCATCAGGTTGGTATCATGTACCGACTCAGAAACCATAGTGTTAGTATCCGGTACTCATCGATTTCAAAAAAGGTATCAGTTACTAACACAATAGCCATAGTGTTAGTATCCTTTACAGACTCGGTATATATATTATACAGTGTGAGTTAGCGTTGAAGTCGCATAGGTGTAGACTTTATATGATGTTAGCTTTACTATTGCAGGTTTACCCATTCGTCTAGGAGATTGTACCATCCCATTATTCCACATTCTCCACCCAAATATATAGTGGCTAAAGGGCGTAATTCCGGCTCCTACTGATGGGGCGCCAGTAAGCACGAAACGAATGTGCATGAGATTATACTTTCCGTTCACGCTGCCTTTGGTTTATCCTTCTGGTCATAACTAAACTCACAATGTTGTTATTCATTATTGTCAAAATGTGATTACCAAAAACTATAAATAAAAACAATTTTCATACAACTTTACGAAAGTAAATAATTCAAAAAAATCAAATCAAATCAATTTGCCTGTTGACGAAGCCGAGATTCTTCTCAATAAAACAGATGAAATTAATTATTCGTGGACAATTGAAAACTCTTATATCATCTTTTTCTCTATTACGTCAGAACTCAACTAGCGAAAACTAAGAGTAATTTTTTAAAGTCAACTAAGGTAAATCGTAAACAAATTCCACAAAAAAACGATTAACTTTAAATATCCAAAAATAAAGATTCATTTATTTTTATATGAGGTGTTAACGACCTCAAAATTTGTTGACTAATTTATATAATTAAACGAATATTGGTTGCGCGAGCGGTGATAACATTTACTGCAATTAAGTTTGTGAAATTGATATAAGAACCTGACCCATTAAGTGATTACATTTGTCAGTATAAACTAAGAATTGTATAGTGTAGAAAAGGCAATTCATCCAGTAGACCGGTTTCGTCCTTATTGAGAATTCATCACGTACAGGCCAGTATTTTCCGCAGACAGGGCATGAACCTGGTCACGTCTGATTCGGAATCTGGTGCTCTAACCACTGAGCCACCCTGCCGCAAACTATACACAATTTTCAATTATATACTAACTAATGTAACTCGGTTAGTCTTTTCTTCTTTAGGTGCAGCTCATATGGCATCCATTTAGACCCAAAGTTCCAACTTACCATTCCAAAACTGTCATTATTGAACAGAAACCACACTACCTGGGGAACATTTAACGACCATTGGTTGCGCAGGCGGTGATAACATTTATTATAATCAGGGTTGCGAAATCGTTATTAACACCTGACTCAATAAGTATATGCATATGTCAATATAAACTAAGAATCGTATAGTGTAGAAAAGGCAATTCATCCAGTAGACAGTTTCGTCCTTATTGGGAACTCATCACGTACTGGCCAGAATTTGCACAATAGTAATAAAATCTGCGGCAAATATCAGAATACTTATTGAAAGTAACCGTAAATTGGGTGATAAATTGTGGAACGAGAAACGATGAAAGAAATAAAAATAATAACCATTAAACCCTGGAATCATAAATAATTTATTGATTCATATACGCAACGAATTGATAAAAATATTTAGTTTTACCATTTACTCTGAGTATTTCATTCCTCTCTACTTCTCGTGTTATTCCCTACATGGCTAATATTCAAATAAATTGTGCTTTATTATTAAATTATAAGCAAATTTCCAATTTCTTTAATATATTTATTAGACATCCTATTTAATATGGAAGTATTCCGCGCTGAATTTCTCATCATTATTCAGTTTACTTATAGTAGCAACATTAAATAGATTTAAATTTTACAGAGTAACAACTGCGATAAATAAAAGAAACGTGTTGCACGACACGGATTAATACAGGTAGTGATCTTGATGTAAACACCTGACACATTAAGCACATGCATATACCAGTATAAACGAAGACTTGTATAGTGTAGAAAAGGAAATTCATCCAGTAGACCGGTTTCATTCTTATTGGGAGTTAGAGTGATTGAAATCGAGAAATATGTAATAACTGAAGGAATATATTTATCCTAAATTCTTATTCATTACTAATAATTTTAAATACCTCCAAATTGTTCATCAAAACCCATCTTTGTTGAAATGTACCATACAATAAAGTATATATATATATATATATATATATATATATATATATATATATATATATATTCTGAACCACATTTTAACATTGAACAAATCTCTTTTTAAAACGTGAAGATTTTGTAGCATATGAAAAAGCAAACAAAAAGTAAGAACGTATGAACGAACAAATGCACACAATTCAACAATGTATGATTATAAAATTTAAACGCACGTTGGAACTCATCACGTACTGTCCAGAATTTGCCACAGACAGGGCTCGAACCTGGGCACGTCTTCTTCGGAATCTGCTGATATAACCACTTGGCCACCCTGACGCACGCAACGCAGTCTTCAGTTATATACTAAGCAATATTTCTTCGTTAAACTTTATTTAAGTTCGAGCGTAAACGGTATCTAATTAGATCTGAGGATCCAACTAGTCACCTAAAATCAGTCATAATATAACAGAAAAAAGGCAATCCGGGGAAGAGTTATTGAATTGAACATTTATATATTTAAACGAAAATTCCAAAAAAGAAATAAACCGGTCTACTGGATGAATTGCCTATTATAAATTATACAATGCTAATTTTATCCTGAAGAATGTCTGTACCTAATGAAATAGGCATTTATATCAAGATCGCAAACTTGGTTTAAATAACTTTTATCGCTTCCCATGCAACAAATGTACATTTTGATATCAAATTTTCAAATCAATACCACTTCCTCAAGTATCGTTCTGTCTGTTCTATAATGAAAGATTGGGGATGGTTAGTTGGAACTTCATGTCTAAGGGGATGCCATCTATGCCCATCTAGAGGAATGGATTAACCAAGAAATATAAGTTAGTTTATAACTGCAAAATGGGTATAGTAGCAGATTCCGAAGCAGACGTGCCCAGGTTCGTATCCTGTCCGCGGCAAATTTTGGCCAGTACTTGATGAGTTCCCAATAAGGACGAAACCGGTCTACTGGATGAATTGCCTTTTCTACACTATACAATTCTTAGTTTATACTGACATATGTAAGTAATAAATGGGTCCGGTGTTTATATCAAGACCGCAACCTTGATTATAATAATTGTTATCACCACCCGCGCAACCAATGTTCGTTTAATTATATAAATGTTCATTTCAATACGTTTTGTTTGTTGCATGATATTTTCTCTTTATTCAATGACTTAATAATTACTTTCTGGCAATTCGCGACAACTTGCCATACTTTTGTATTTAAAATAAACCTTGGGATATTATTTTTTATTGTACCATAATATTTTTAACTAATAGTTTCGTCCCATATAGTAGTAATGCACCAATCCTCAATTGCGCTTTGATTAAAATTCTCGCGTATTTGCACCGTCCTACAAGCATAAAGCTTGAAGCAGTTTTATATTTTGTAGACGCGGGCACTGGTGAATTTTACAGCTACAGAGAATTGATCCAATGCATTGAAATTGTTATTCTTGAATAAGCAAGCGTTATTATTTGTCGAGGTATCTGGATAATCAATGCAATTTATGGTTTTAAGTAATTATTTTGTAAATTTGTTGTCGTTTAAATCAAATATTTACATTTATGGTCCATTGGTTAGTGTTAAGTTGTTTTTGTCACAAAAACTCATTCTGGATTCCCATTGATTTACAAGTTATATGCGAGCATTACATCTCGTCCAAAGGGATTTTAGTTTTATCTGTTAAATTCAACCCTTACCATATTTATTGTTACGTCTGTTTTACAAAGGTTCTTCTCGGTAACATACTGTATTTATTTCTCAATATTAGTAGGTTCCTAAAAAAATTGGCGCTGTTCGGTAGTCTTGCAGTGAAATGAATATGATGTTTCGCACATTAAGCAGTATATCACCTTTTAATTCATTAGTTAAAGTATATGCAAACCACTCTCACTATCGAAATCTTATAACTACCCAGTTGTGTATTAAAATATGTACGTAGATTGCAGCCTAGAAAAAAGGAAATCTGTACAATGTATGCCTTACAGATTTAACAATAGCTCATCTAAGAATTGTGAAAAATATGCATGGAAACCAAATAAAAAAGTGATTACTTTATCCTCAATCAATGTAATGTTATACCAGTAGCAAAACAAAACAATCTTCACGGATATTATTCTAAAAAACATAGTTGACTAGAAAAGGAATAATACTAAGCGGTTTATTACTGACAAATTTCTTTAAAAAAGCTGCGTAACTCTTCGCAAACATTAGACCTAATTATGAGATAAACAAAGTTTATAAAGACAACCTATCTAACAAATTACTTCGCCATAAATTTCGTTAGGCCGGAACCAATCTTCCAATAAACTAATATCAACACTGTGAGAAGGCCATGCCGCAACTGTTAACGTTCTTTGTTTTCAAGTAAGATTTATAAAAATCAAATAATGTTATGCGATGCAATGACATTCTAACGGTCGGACAAATAAAGCTGCTGTTGGGAACCATAAATTTATTAAATTCTACTTACGAAGACTTAAATATATATTAACAAAATCTTATAACTTAAGCGCCGTGAGTTTCATAATAAATTACTTTAAGTATTCAGAACTAAAATGGCCCATAAACTAAATTTTGTTTGCCACCAGATTCCAACAGATTCTCGCCCAGTTATGTCCCTTGCTAAATGATCACGCCGCTCCGAACATGTAGACATAAAGGAACTGTACCATCCAATATCAGAATAGCCAAAAACTAAATTACACTATTAATATTTCTCTTGGTTTCATTAAAGCTCGCTACAATCACTTTAATTAATGGTTCGATTGTTATGCTGAATACTATCAAAAAAAGGAGACAGATATATAAATATAGACAAATCAAAGACATTTTTCTTTTTTAAAAACGAGGAGCGCCACAAAATGGTAAACGAATCAAGCAAAGAATTTAATCTCTCTCTCTCTCACTATCTATATCTATCACTCTTTCGAGTACTATATCTCATAATCTCTCTCACTCACTCCCTCAATCTCCCACTCACTCAATCTCCTTTCTCATCCTCCACTCTCTATCTCCGTTCTCTCGCACGCTCTCTCTCGCAGAAAATATACGTTTAAATATAAATTAAATTATAGATCACATAAAGAAATTTAACACAAATCGACATGCGCAATATTTCATAGTTTTATGCTTCTGCCTTCAAGTAATCAGTTTCAACGATTGCAGAAAAAGGTTCTGTATAGTATATCCTTCATTGTATAAATTCATATATTATATCGATTTAGATCAAGTTAGCAAGATCGAAATAAAAACTAATCCCATAGTATTATTAAAAACTATCGTTCTTCACACGTACTGACGCGTTTCGATCCTCCATGATCATCATTAGAGTACAACGACAATCTAATTAGCGAGGATCTGATCGAAATGAATATCTATGGAGCGCAAAATTTCGTATGAGGCTCTCACATTTATTAGTCTGACATACATTGTATTCGATCGGAAACGTCGGCTGCGCAATTTTAATGCAGTCCAACAACAGAAAAACTACCGTCAGTCACCCGTACTCGTTTGATTGGTTAAATAAAAAGGGATTGGCGTTGATTTAATGCTCGTGAACTTTATTTAAAGAATTGACATCATCACCCGCGCAATCAACATTTGTGCTAATGGATAGTTTTTCGTTCGGAATACCTGATCTGATTTTAAAAATTTTATACAGCAATATATAAGTAGAGAACAACGCTTCACGCACAGTTGGATTTAGGACCGGTTATGCTGTTGAGACATATTTAAAGAGGTGTCCTCATTGGACCATGCTGCTGATGGATTCCCGCAGATTTTTGCCATAAAATGTGTGATCATGCAAATCTGGCCATAATATTGCTGGCTTACTTCTTCTGCTAAATCAGCCATTTGTTATGGTTGCCTCGGAAATCAGCTCGTGAATTGTGCTTACTATATTGCATATTTTGTTTGTTGCGGAGATCTAAAACAAATGCAAGTTTTTATTAAATACCGCGCATCTAGAAATAAAGACCACAAATTCAGCATGCACGAAAGGTATAATTTCATGTAGACAGGCGTTTCTTTCTTAATGGCGACACATCAGAGGATCCAATACTGCTACCCATGCACACTACATATTTGGGTGAGCAATGTGGGTAAATAGGACGGTACAATCTCTTTTACAAATGTGAAAACCTCCAGTAGTGAGGTTAACTTCATAGAAAGTCAACGACAATGCGACTTCAATGCTAACTCATATATATATATATATATATATATATATATATATATTTCGAGTAGGTAAAGGATACCAATATTATGGTACCGAAAAGGTAGTATTAGCACTATGGTAGCCGATTCAGTACAATTATTCCTGAGCGTCTCTATATCCATCAAATTCTCACTATCAGACCTTGATTGATATGAGTCATTACATTTCGCGGCAATCATGACATCATTCAATTAAATATATAACAGTTAGAAACTGTTTGTGGGGGAGAACTAATAAAAATGCAATAATGTATTAGGTGTTGCGCAACTAGTACCAAATTAGTTCAAGTATGATCAGAAGGATAGCACAAAGACAGCATGAATGAAAAGTATAATCTCTTGCACATTCGTTACGTGCTTACTGGCGACTCATCAGTAGGAGCCGGTACTACGCCCTATACCAACTGTATAATTTGTCAGGTGCGTGTAACAAAATTCAACGTTATGCCAACATTGGCACGCATACACTTAAGTATATATTTATTTCATTATATATCGATATATATATATATATATATATATATATATATATATATATATATATATTCTTTATTATGTCCATTGCCTTCAAATACTAAACGGTATATTTCTAATCAAGAAAAAACACATTAATAACAAAGTGGATAAAGGCCATTTATTTCGAGATTAATAGACAGTGCTCTACAATCTTTCATTTATATACATTTTGGAATTTTAATTGATTATGCTGGTGGCAATATATCTGACTCGCTTTTACTTATTCAAAAGGGTCATCAACATGATATTCTAATCGACTGACCACGAATAACAAAATTCAATAACGATTTACTAGTATGCAGGCAAGACCGAACACGCCCTCGATTAGATTCAACAAAAATTCAATCGGATTGGCAACAAACTGAAGAACAAAAAACAAATGCACATACAGTGACAGAAACTTTTAAACAATATGAGCGCTCAACACTGCAATCCACACTTGCCCTCTTACCAAGTGAAAAACACAAATTTGCGCAACATGGTGAAACAAAAAACTACACTTGGAAAAATGGCACTCGTACACGTAACAGCGAACAACGCGCACAGATGGTTAATTCTCAAGCCATCAATACAATAATGACCAGATCTCAGACATGACTTTGCAATACAGCGAGAATGAATTTTACATGCAAACAGGCACACACACAAACACAAACGCATACACACTTACCAATCAGCCAAAACAAGATATAGAAGTAAAAGCGAGTCAGATTTGTTGCCACCAACATAATCAATTGAAAACCCAGAATGGATATAAATGAAAGATTGTAGAGCGATGTTTAGTAATCTCGAAATAAATGGTCTTTATCCACTTTGTTATTAATGTGTTTTTTCTTCCTAATTAGAAAAAAAATATATATATATATATTTATGTATATATATTCCACGATAGTAAGTAAATTCACCATTTTCTAAATATGTGCGAAAGAATATCTGTAAGGCATTGCATAACATTTATAAATAAATACCAATATCTACAGTCAATATTCTGAATTGGTTTGTGACATTGTAGTTCATTGAAACATAACTAATCAAAGCTTAGCTATGTCTATCTTGCAATTACACGTTGTAGAATACTTACATTTCATAAAGCCATATGATGCTTCCCACCTTCACTTGAATTTGTCCGAAATTATCGAGTGTGTGGTAATTTAATACATGTTTGTTATTTTAAACGTTTGTTGGCGATGCTTCTATTCCAGTTCAGACTGACTTCGATTACAATTATTTTTTACACGTTTAACCAAAGGTTAAACTTATTAAATGTGATAGCTTCGATAGCTCGCAGTATTCTCAATGATTTCGCTTTGCGACGAACTGAAAAATTATTACTTCTAACAGCTTGACTTGTGAGTAGTACACGTTAACAAAATACTGATTTTTTTGCAGGAGCTGAAACCCTTTTTAAAAATTTTGATGAAGATAGCGTCTTATTATTTTTTGAGCCTCTTTTTGATCTGCCGATGTACTGAGTATTGAAGGTACACTGAAAATTGTTTACGGACCTTGCTGTGGCTGCCGCAGAAAAATTGCATTTTAATTAATTCGCAGTTTTTGTTGTGTCAAGCACAAATCTTACATGTATCGACAGAAATTAATCTTTAGTCTTTCCAATTATAATTACGAAATATTAAGCTGAAAGATCACCTCAAAAGAGAAAATTTATCGTTATTCTGTGAGAGATTTTGCTTTCGGCTAGATAGGTCTCGATTTTTTTATTTTGCCTCAAATTAAATCCGATATACTAACCTAGATAGCCGTTATTCTTCAATGTTTAGCGACATGGCTTCAGCTCTAATTCAATATTCTTAGGTGATTAAATCCTGTGTATTCGAGTACACAAATTGGTTATGAAGTAAAACAATTAAACAATTAATAATTGCGCGGGTGCTGATAACAATTCTTTAAACCAAGTAAGTGAGCTTCAATTAAACGCTAATCCTATTGCATTTAACAAATCGTCGAACAATTTAGACTTGCTTCATTAGTTTCGTTTGTTAAACTTATGAGGTACATTCTGACTGATGAAGACTAGCGATAATTTTAGCCGAAATATATCAGAAAAATAAAACTACTGTAAAAATGAAACCTGCGTTAGTCAAAACGCAAATCAGGTAACTTAGTCGCAGTTAGATACTGTTTGTGGAGGAGACCTAATATATATGCAATGCTGTATTAGGTGTTGCCCAGGAGGACAAACCAAAGACAGCATAAAAGGAAAGTATATTCTCGTGCACATTCGTTTCGTGCTTACTGGCGACTCATCAGTATGAGCCGATATTACGCCCTTTAACCACTATATATTTGGGTGAGGAGTACGGAAAAATAGAACGGTACAATCCCCTATACAAAAGTTTAAACCTGCTGTAGTGAAGTAAACATCATATAAAGTCTCGACAAAGCGACTTCATCGCTAACTCACTCTATATAATACATATACCAAGTCTGTAAAGGATACCAACACTATGGTTATCGTGTCCGAAACCCTGGCCGATACCAACAATATAGTATCGAAAATGAACATGGTACTAACAATATGTTTGTCGATTCGGTATATGTTACCAACACCATGGATTTCAATGTATGCTATAGTTCACCAAAATTTATAATTACATCTATTTCTGAATACCTGTTACTCCACACACTCTGGTCTTGATCAATATCGGTTTTCACATTTCGTAGTAATCATGACATCATTCAATTAAAAATAAAACAGTTAGATCTAATTTATATATGCAATTGTGTATTGGTGTCTCCTACTGATGAGTCGCCAGTAAACGGGTAACGGATGCGCAAGAGATTATACTTTCCGTTCATTCTGGTTATATGTGAACTAATTTTTTGCTAGGTGCGCAGCACCTAACACGAAATCGCATAAATATTAATATTAAAGAACAAACAGTATCTATTTTTTGTATGTTTTATTAAATGTCTTCAAGATTACTGCGAAATAGGATAACTGATATCGGTGATGGCCGGAAGGATTTAATTTGAAGGAGTAACAGGTGTTCATAAATATCTGTAATTCTCAATTTGGGTGAATTGTAGCCTTCCTTGAAATCCATCGTGTTGACACCATAATTTTGCTATCGGGTACTGGCGTAATAGCCATTGTATTTGTACCATTCACAGACTCGGTGTGCATAATATATATTGAGTTGGCTGTGAATTGGCGTTGTCGAAGACATTAAATCACGTTAGCCTAAATACTGCAGATTTACACATCCGTATAGGAGATTTTACCGTCCTATTTTCCCACATTCCTCACCCCAACATATAATTTGAAAATGGCGTAATCCCCGCTCCTAATGATGATTCGTCAATAAGCACAAAACGAATGTGCGCGAGATTATACTTTCCGTTCATTCTGTCCCAGGTTTATACCTTTAGTCATATATGAACTAATTTGTTACTAGGGGCGCAAAACATAATACAAAATAATATAGCAGTAATTTTGCTGTTTTACGGCGGCTGGTTCAAAACAATGAGATTGGTGTTTACTTTAAGCTCGCAAACTTGATTTAAAGAATGATTTTCGGATTCCGTGTGTAAGCAATTGGTGCACTATTGGAATAATGAATAGAATGTCCTCTCCAGCTTGATTTCATGCTTAACGACCTTATTTATATGATGTGGCAGTGCATTTGTATCTTCATACTCTCCAACTCTCATAGAAGTATCGGTAATGTTGCGTGTGTACGAATGGGCTCCATCGAGAGATGATTTTAATCCAGTTGCTTTTAGTTGATGCATATATATATATATTTCGAGAATACTAAATTCACTTTACAATCTCTCATTTATATACATTCCGTGTTTTCATTTGATTATGTGGGTGGCAACAAATGTGACTCGGTTTTATTTCTATTTCTTGTTTGGACTGATTAGTATGTGTGTGCCTGTTTGCATGTAAAAGTCTTTCTCGCTGTATTGCAAAGTGATGTCTGAGATCTGGTCACTATTGTATCGATGGCTTGAGAGTTAACAAATTGTTCGCATTGGTGGCTGCTACGTGTACGAATGTTATTTTTTCCGAGTGTAGTCTTTCGTTTCACTTTTTAGCGCAATTTTGTTTTATTCAATTGGTAACAACGCAGGGTCAGATTGAAGTCTTGACTGCTCGTATTGTTTAAAAATTTCTGTCGCCGTATACGCAGCTGTTTTTCCTCTTTAGTTTGTTGAAATCCGATTGACGATGCTTGCCTGGTTATTATTAAATTTTTGTTGAATTTTTTTATTCGTGGCCAGTCGAATAGAATATCATGTTGATGGAACTCTGATATATATATATATATATATATATATATATATATATATATATATTAGCATGTACTAAAAACGTGCAATTTACATTCGAAGGGATATACTACCGCCAGATCAATGGTGTAGCCATGGGAAGTTGCATCGCACCCCTCCTGGCAGATGTATACATGTATCACCTGGAAAAAAACGAGCCTAAAAGGTATAATTGACCAGTGCGCACTCTACAAAATGTATGTAGATGATATCTTGTTGTTCATCTCAGAAACAGCAGACCCTTCCGAAATCCTCAAACGAGCAAATGGAGCCGATCCAGACATCAAAATCATTCTCGAGATAGAGAAAGACGACAGTTTTCCCTTCCTTGACATCGAACACACTCGAGAAGCAAACGGAGATTTGACACTGGCCATACATAAAAAATCCCTTTTCACAGGACAATACATTCACTACAATAGTAGTGTGCCAAAATCCCACAAAAGAAACTTAGTAAACAACCTAGCAAACAGAATCAGGAAGATCTGCTCTGAACACAAGATTGAGGAAGAACTGGGTTACCTCAGGAAAATTTTGCTAATGAAAAACTACCCAGAGCGTTTCATTGATGTCAATATCAGACCACGGCAGATTCGTACTATAGAGGATACCGTCAAGCAGGTTTTCCTAAACTTACCATTTAGAGGCGACGTACCAGCCTCAATAATTGCACGGCGGCTGAATAGAATAACTAAGGACAACTTTCCCAGTGTTAAAGTTAATATGACATTTAGTACACAGAGAATCATGAGGTTGGATGCCAAAGATCAATTGCCAATTCTCTCCAAATCATTCATAGTCTACAAATTCTCATGTATGTGCGGTAGCACATATATCGGACGTACGAAGAAGCAATTGATAAGCAGAATCCAGCAACATTTGCCACAGAAATTGATTAACAAAGGCTTGGCACCGTCAGGAATATCAGCTATTTCCGATCATATATTGGCAACGGGGCACCCTGTCAATTCGACCAATTTCACAATTCTACATAAAGCAAAATCAGAAAAATTATTATTTATCTATGAAGCCCTTTACATAAAACAACAAGCACCTGACCTTAATATTCAAAAGTTTTATCAACATGATATTCTTATCGACTGGCCAAGAATAACAAAATTCAACAACAATCTACTAGTATCCAGCCAAGAACAAACAGGCCCTCGACTAGAATCAACAAACGTACAATCGTATTGGCAACAAACTGAAGTGGAAATAACAGAGGCGCATACGATGACAGAAGTCTCCAAACGATGTGAGCGTTTAACAATGCAATCCACACTGGCGCTGTTACCATGTGAAAACGACAACTTTGCGCAACAAGGTGAAACGATCAACTATACTGGGAAAAATAGCACTTGTATATGTAACAGTGAACAATGCGCACAAATAGTTAATTCTCAAGATATCAAAACAATAATGACAAGATATCAGACATCACTTCGCAATACTGCGAGAATGACCTTTACATGCAAACACGCATACACACAAACACAAACGCATACACACTCAACAACTAGCCAAAACAAGAAAAAGCAGTAAAAACGAGTCAGATTTGTTACCACTAGCATAATCAATTGAAAACCCAAAATGTATAAATATGTATGATTGTATAAGAGATGATTAGTATTCACGAAATAAATGGCCTTTATCCACTTTGTTATTTGTGTTTTCCTAATTATAAGAATATATATATATATATATATATATATATATATATATATATATATATATATATGTATGTGTGTGTGTGTGTGTGTGTTTGATTAAACTAAAACAAGAGAACAAATAATGCGTCTTCAATTTTTCTGTAAAAAACTCCTTGAAATAAAAATTTGTTGTGCACAAGTAAAGAAGTTAGTTCATGTCGTTAAATTCAAATAATCGTTCATTTAAAGATGATTGCTGATATTCACAAAGGATACTAATAGTTTGATTCATCAGAATATTAGTAAATAAGGATTGCATGTCGAGAGATAACATTCTTAATTCTTTAAATCTAATTCGCGACATTCTTCCACAATTTGGAAGCTATCATGAACCACGTATTTCAGTTTATCTTCCATCGTCGGTTTTATACACCGCTAAAGTTATCTGGCTACTCTATGTTGCGGTGAGTTAGCCATGAATAATGTCTATGAAAGGAAAAAGATTAGCATTGCTTACTATTTTGCAAACCTTAGGTAACCCATATATCGGTGGTGTTGAACGTACTGGCTTTGGACTTTACATTCTGAAATAAATTCATTCTTGTCCTTTGTGACCATTTCCTGCTAAGCATCTAATTTTGAAATAAATTTACTTAGAATCTTCGTTATGGAATTCTATAATTAGGCTGTGGTCTCGAGTTGTACCTCTTCCTGTTTAAATTTTGTGTTGCATTAAGAATTTGTAACATGGCTTAAGTGAAATCAGTAGAACTCATTATCTGTATACCTGAACTTTCGTCTGATTTCATGAGTCTGCTGTTCGCAACCTTGATTTAAAGTAATTTTTATCACCGCCCGAGCAAGCCCTGTTCGTTTGAATAAAGTTTTTATTTGATTTTTACCTTTCTTATGTTTATTTGTGTATGCAGAGAAAAATAAAAAATGTCTGTCTGCTATAATGCAGCTGTTGTGACTTTACTAAGTTTGAGAACAATCGTCCAAGATACCAAATTAAATCTTTTGTCCTTAAAATATAGTGGCACTTTGGCAACCTATCTCATATCACACAAACAATGTTAGATTTTAAAAAGTAAATTTGATACTCAATGCGTAAAATTATCAATTGGAAGTTTTGTGACAGAATTACGCATTTATACGACGTGCAATTAACCTTCGAAGACAATATCACATCAAATTAGGGGCATAAGAATAATGAATAAGTGCTATACCCGTGTTAAGAAGCGCAGTTGAGAAAGTTATTTTATTTCGTTGTAGTTTAGATACAAAACAAATACCGAATAAATACTGCGAACACACT
Source organism: Eudiplozoon nipponicum (assembly GCA_029291075.1). Taxonomy (NCBI): domain Eukaryota; kingdom Metazoa; phylum Platyhelminthes; class Monogenea; order Mazocraeidea; family Diplozoidae; genus Eudiplozoon; species Eudiplozoon nipponicum. Next base: position 25,935 of record JAQBSW010008840.1, read on the forward strand.
TGCAAAACATTTAAAGTGAACCGAAAACTTTAAAATGTTTATATCATGCTATTTTCATGAAATACCAGCTTTAAAATCTATACAATAGTATTTAAAAGCTGTTTTAAAACTAAAATTTTATTTTCTTTATTTCGCACAACATTTTTATATGTAAAATACAGTTCACTTGGGATAAAAAATCGGTAAACGAAATATTGTGATAAAAAATTCTTCAAAAATTAACAAAATATCATAGTAGAATGTTAAAATGATGAAAAAGAGCAAGGAAGCTGAACAAATGCCATATATTTAAAAAGGCAATACAAACTGCATTTAACGAAAGCGGTAGACTAAATTTGGTTTATAAATAATAAAATATAGTAATATTTAACTCGTATTATAAATACTATTAAAACTATAATAATAATAATAATAATAATAATAATAATAATATAATAATAATAATAATAATAATAATAATATTAAAATGATGATGATGATAACGATTATTAATATAATTGTTAATATTAATATTATTATTTTTACTATTATTATTATTTCATCTGAAACTTTAATAATACATTTGCGCACAATTTAGTGAAGTTGGAGCTCATTTTAAATCCGTACAATCACCTAAGGCTTAAATAATTACTCTGCTATTGAATAAACTAAAGCGCAGCGATTACTGTTAAACGATGTTTAATCATGCATACACAGAAATTATGAAACGGACTTTCGAGATATCAATGACGTTACTAAAATTTTGGGGGGTAATAAATACTAAAAATTGAACATACTTTATATGCATACACAGATTTATTCCCAATCAATAAGTTTAATGTTTTGCTCTAAAAAGAGCGATGAAAGTTTTAAATCAGTTATCGATTGTAAACAAAATTCTTATTAAGAAATGTGCATCAAGTTAAATATCGGGCTTACATATATTTCAAAACCACTAAAATGGCAAAACTATTACTTTCTTACAAAGCCAGGTGTGCAATGCAACACGAATAAACAGAATGAAATTTAATTTACATACAATTGAAAATATTAAATACGCATTAGGTTAAAGTAGTCGGAAATCTTATTTATTACTAAAAGTTTAAATCGGAAATATTTCACAAGAGCAGTATTGCTTTTAACGCCGTTTCTGTAGCACAAAACCAATGTTTAAAAAAATTTAATTAAGTCCGCTTTTACTACGACTTTCCAAGGTTTACTCTTTCGCTTAACACTGAATAACCACAATATTGTGACGAGTCAAGTTGTTTCCATCGTTCCATCATCTCTTGAGGAGAAAAGTTAGTCGACGAAATCATTTTAGGAATTTGCATTGGATCATTAACCTTATTGAATACATCCACGCCGTCCAAGAAAACTGGTAGTACCAGCAGTTTATACAAAAGTATACCACAAAAGACATCGTCAATATGCATAAACTTGGTATACCAACTTGCGATAAGCATCTTCTCTGCCATATCCATCGCTATAAATATGGAACCGCCGCTTGGATAAGGTGGAAATAAATTACTTGGATAGTCATTTTTACTTAGGTAATTTGCGCTATTATTCCTGCGACATGGAGTATGATTGGACCAAATATGCCCCGCGACTATTCTTCGTTTCATCCATTCGCTCAGTGAATCAATGTAGGCGAGTGTATTGTGAGGTATGACAAGAAAGTCGTCATCTGTTATGAATAGAATGTTAGCATGGCGACACCAAGTGGTCGCCCACTCGAGCGCCTGCATAAATTTGTACGTGTTGTTTCTTTAATCGTCGATGAAGTCCTGAATTACGATATCTCTGTAAAGTTCCGCTTCAAATCGAGTAAGAGCCTGCGTGTTCAATAGAATGGATTTGCCAAAGAGCCCTACTGCTACCTTGGCCAATTCCTCGGGAATTACCTCACGAGGTCGCTCTTTATTTGCTGGACGAAAATTCAATGGCACATTCCCCAACAAGAACAAATGACGGACAGGATGGCCCAACCAACAGGTTAAATTTGACCATGTCTTCCGCACGGAATTCCTATATTTTAAAGAAGAAAAAAGTCAGTTTTTGTATTCATACGCAATGGCTAGTGAAAACATTGCAAACTGTCATAATATATTGTGCATTATTTGGTTATAAAAGTTTGAATGTGACATCTTAGAAAAAGAATCATGAACTTCAATCAGGTTATGTGAAGTGTTACACAATTACTCATACATTTGGTTTAGGAAAATCATTGTAAGAAATGGATTTGCTAAAATACGCTCGATAATTTAAAACTATTTCAATACTTACCGGATCTGCGTTTTGACTAACGCAGCTTTCATTGTTCCAGTAATTTTCTTTTTTCATAATATTTCGATCTACGTTAATGTAGATCGAAATATTACGAAAAAAGAAAATTACTGGACCAATGAAAGCTGCGTTTGTCAAAACGCAGATCAGGTAATTTTAATTAATTCAGTATCGCAACAACGACATTCCTTCAAGAAATATTTTAATAATTCTTTTCAATGTGTGACTTATACATGTACTTCTTGTTTAATAAACTTTGTATCAAACGCGCAATTCTCGCATTTGCAGCTCACAAACACACAGTCACAAGCACATCTACTGGTTTCTATGAAGTTAACAGCTGAGTAAGATCTAACGAAGATTGTAGTTTAACTCAACGTTTCGAAATTATATACTACCCCAGATATAAAAAGGATGATCAATATAAATTAGCATGCGATACGGCATCGAATCGAGCTCAATGGCGATCTTGTTGCAGATGTCTAGTAGAATCATCTTCGTAACCTTCTTTTCTTAGTAGGACAAAGTTAGCTGCGAGGTTTGATTTGTTTATGACATGATAAACTGAAAGCCACAGGGAAGCTGTAATGCTGATGTTCGCTTGCCCGAATGCTAACTTGGTCATAATGGTGTTGTGGAGAGGTTTAGTTTGCCTCATTTATGTGAATTATCCTGATAAATTTACTCATAGTAACTATATATTCCGAATTTACTTTGGTCAAAGATATGTTCCACTATGCGCAATTCAAATACTACGGTATGTGGCATTGCTGGCCCCCGTAGAAATAACAATTGGCTCTGTAAAATCTGAGATACTCGAAACACGGCGCCAAGTTCTACTCGGCTCGGCTCAAAATAATACTCGTCACAATATAAGACGCCAAATTAAGCGCAGTCAAATAGTCGCTGTTTGTTCCAACTTATTCGCGCAACATCTCCGAGAAAACTAAAAGTTAGCCAAATTATGAATGATAGTAAAATTCATTTAATGACAGATAAATGTGTCGTCTTGATAGGTGGGCTGATTACTTAAAAGATCAATTATCTTGGGCACCCGCGACAGTTCCGTTTCTCGAAAGCGTGGCTGCTCAATAGTGTGGAATGTTAGCCTCGAAGACTCATCAGAGTTAGAAGTACGTGATGCAATCCTATCTCTTAAAAGCCGCAACGCCGCAAAGCCGCAGGCCACGATGATATGATTCCAGGATTATTTAAGGATGGTGGCGATGTAATTTTAGGAGCGTTGACCAAACTTTTTCATACTATATGTAATGCGGAAACCGTATCACTTGTTTGGAATGAGTTGAACATCATTCCTATCTTCAAAAAAGGAAATCGTAATTCGTGCGATTACCATCATGGTATAAGCTGGACTCTAGTCGTATCTAGATTATTTGCTTCGACTATCCTCCGCCGTCTTAGCGCTTCTCATGAATCACATACAAGAGAAGAACAGGCGGGATTCCGCTCAGGACGAGGTTGTATAGATAATATTTTTAAGTCTTTCTAGACTTTAAGAGTGAATTTGATTCGGTGGATCGCAATGTTTTATTCCATATATTGTCGAAAAGTGGTGTGCCCACAAAATTTGTTAATATTATACGCGCTCTCTTCACAAATACTCCAGATCGCGTTAAGGTCTAAAACAAATTATCGCATAATTTTACAACCAGCAGTGGTGTTCCATAAGGTTGCACACTTTCCTCCACTCAAGTAGTAATTGAGTTAAATCTATATTGTATATCTTTCTGGTCCAATTTGAAGTAATACACGATAGCATATGCATTAGTTCTTCACAACAAACAGTATCTGACAATTAATTTAATGATTTCATGGCTGCCACGAAAAATGATAACTGGTAATGATTAAGATAAGAGTGTATGGATTTGTTGTAGAATAGGTGTTCATAAGTAGATTTAATTCTCAATTATAGTGAAATGTAGCATATCTTGAAACGCATTGGAAACGATCTCCAATACAATTCATCAACCAAACGAATATTGGTTGCGCGGGCGTTGATAACATTTATTATAATCAAGGTTGTGAAATTGATATAAACACCAGACCCATTAAGTACATACAATTGTCAGGATAAACCAAGAATTGTATAGTGTAGAAAAGGCAATTCATCTAGTAAACCGGTGTCGTTCTTATTGGGTACTCATCACGTACTGGCCAAAATTTGCCGCGGAAGGGGCTCGAAACTGGGCATTTCTGCTTCGGAATCTGGTGCTCTAACTAACTAACTCATTTTTCTTGATTAGCTTTTCGTATAAAAAGAGTCTACATGGAAGGGAGGCTCAATGTTTAGAGCACCAGATACAGAAGCAGACAGGCCCAGGTTCGAGTCCTGTCCGCGGCAAATTGAGGCCAGTACGTGATTATTTCTACACTATACAATTCTTTGTTTACCCTGACAACTTTACGTACTTAATGGGTCGGGTTATAATAATTTCAATAACTACACCAATTTTGGTATGCTTGAACAAAATTCAAAGGTAGCTACAATTGTACCGTCCTATAATTCCACATTCTTCGACCAAATAAAGAGTGGTTAAAGGGCGTAATACCGGCTCCTACAGATGAGTTGCCAGTAAGCACGAAACGAATGGGCATGAGATTATACTTTCCGTTCATGCTGCCTTTGGTTTATCCTTCTGGTCACAACTGAACTAATTTGTTAATAGGTTCGCAAAACCTAATACATACTTGCATATATATTAGCTCTTCGCAACAAACAGTATTTAACTGTAATATATTTAATTGAGTGATGTCATGCTTACCGCGAAATGTAATAACTGATATCTATCAAGGCCAGAGTTTATGGATCAACTTGAGTAAAAGGTGTTCAGAAATTGTTGTAATTCTCAATTTCGGTGAATTTTAGCATAAATTGATATCCATCAGGTGGTTACCATGTACCGACTCGGAAACCATAGTGTTAGTACCATGTACCTTTTCGGTACAATAATGTTGGAATCGGTTACTAACACAATAGCCATAGTGATAGTATCCTTTTCAGACTCGGTATATATATTATATAGTGTGAGTTAGCAATGAAGTCGCATTGTCGTAGACTTTATATGATGTTATCTTCACTATTGCAGGTTTACACGAGATAGTACCATCCTTTTATTCCACATTCTTTGACCAAATATATAGTGGTTGAAGGGCGTAATACCGGATCCTAGTGATGAGTCGCCAGTAAGCACGAAACTAATGTGCATTTATGCTGCCTTTGGTTTATCCTTCTGGTCACAACTGAACTAATTTGTTACTAGGTTTACCTGATTATCGGGTTTCGATCCGATTTGTTTGCATCCGCTGTCTTCCTCATTTTTTTCTTCAAAATTTTCGATAACCAGATACGGTTATATTTTTCAATGGAAAGCTCAACATAATAAGTTGACAATCAATATGTCAAGTGGAAATATTAGTTTAAACTGCCCCATTTATACTTGTTGTTAGATCTCTGAAGCATAAAATGCTAGGAAAGTGTATGTCAAATTGGTTTGTATATATGTTCAATTTCTATAAGCTTCGAATGAGATTACAGTGATTTAGTCAATACTGACGACTCACTAGATAATCGTACGTCATGCCAGTGTGTATGTATTCTCGTTTTTTTTTGATTGAGGAGTAATCAACTATTGCACGTGTTTACACATCCCTGTGAAATGACAGCGATTTAGCAATATCTGACTAA
>JAQBSW010008841.1:0-31907 GCA_029291075.1 Eudiplozoon nipponicum
CAGTCATGAACATTAACTATTTTGCAGCTTTCGCCACATATACATATATAGACAATACAATTAAACAATAATTGATTGCGCGGGTGGTGGTAACAATGCTTTAAATCAAGTTTGCGAGCTTAAAGTAAACACCAACCCCGTTGTATTTAACCAGTCTACGAACAACATAACAAAAGTACCGCCAGCTGCAACGCACTGGTGATTATAGCACCAGTTCTTTGGGGCATATCTGTTAAAGTATTGCGGGGATCTTGATCGCCACCTACTGTTATAATGTGTTTTGGGCGTAAAATTTGGTCAAGCATTTACCTGATTTAGCTCGGATTTCCCTATGGCCAATCCTTCTAGAACTTTAGCCATTTTTGCTACTGTCCTCTCTAAATAGAAGAGCCTATAATCCTGCGTGGCGGACAAAAGGATGACGAATTTAACTTATGTTCCAAAACCCTAAATTCTAACTCACATCTCTCAGATAAGTCATCTATAGAGAGAGTGTTGGAGTGCTCTCTGGCGAATAATTTTAATGATTGTGGAAGATTGTTAATAAAAAGAACCTTAGCCTCATGGTCAGAAATATTGGTTTTATACCAACGTTTCTGTAATAATGAGGCATGTCTAACTGCGCATATTTATTTATTATCTGTTCAGTTTCTGTGGGACCAAGCAAAGATTCTATTTCATTTTGGAGGCCCAAAAATTGGATTGGGTGGTTTCCTAATGGCCTCAAGCTTCGGATAAATCCGTCGCTGCAATTCAGAAGGCAGTTTTGCGAAAACCTTTCACGATTTTTGATGACTGTCATATTGTGGAAACGGGGAGAAAGCGGAGTCTACGCGCATAAAGAATAGTTCGCTATCACCATCCCAAACTGGAACATCAATATATAAAATTAGGCCTGTCATTCTAAAAATCTTAAAAGCATCAATTTATTAGCAAGAGGAAAATGTTTAAGACTTTAAATAAACGCTTACCCACAAACGGCTTCCACAGTTGAAACAGAATCTTCTGCTGGTGATTGCGTTCTCCGGCAAATTCCGAGAAAGTCAGTTATTGTAACAGTGTCTATAAGTACACCTAGACACTTAAGACCAGCTCTGGTTGACTTGGGTTGTTGTTCCTTCTGTTGTGGCGTTGACATCCGTGGCGAGTGAGTAACTGAGTAATCTCGTTGAAGTTCTGCAGTAACTGGCTCACTCAAGAGATCAACTGTAGATGTTACTCCGTATCACTAGTTGCACAGCAGAAGATTGGCGTGACTGAAATTGCCAATGTGTGTGAAGCAAGCCCAAAAATCAGTGTAGGTGACGATAGCAGATAGTACGCACACATAACACACAGCAGAAGGCAAACGCAACAATTGACTTGCATGGTAAACTCACCGTGCTTAAATAGCCTTGAAAACGAAAGCTCGCACGTCATTAGTTAATGTCAAATTTCGCTTGTTTCTTATTGGTACCACGTAAATTGAATTGAATTTAATTTACGCAATATGTCGGCGAGATATTTTGTGTCTTCACACCTTTCTATTCTCTTTATAAGACCAAAGTAATTGTTCTAGCAAACTAACTGATTAAATTAGTGCATTGGTAGTGTAGAATACATGAATAGTACGTGAAAGAATTTCTGTATCGTAACGATCTTTTTGTTTTAATTAAACGGTTATATATTTGAAATATTTTCCGCCTTATTTGAAAGATTTTTTCGCAAAGTATTTCGGAATGATTGATAGCAAAGTTAGATGTCTATCATATATTAGAAATATCAAACCAATTTCAGATCTTTTTGAAATACTAGACAGAAAAGGCCAAGGTGCGTTTTGACTTTGTTAATCTACTTTGAGTATTGCCGGTATAATCAATTATTCAATAGAATTTTGAATTACTATTTAAATTTTTGGTCAATAATGGTCAATGTACAAGATAAGGGAAGGGTTATGTACTGGTAAGTGGTAAATTGTCTAGCTACTGTTTATCAATTGTGTTAACGATGTAGCTCATAAAAGAAGAAAATTACTGCCTCAGCTTTATATGCTACGTGTATATATGAAGAAGTTAGTTGCAATCTGGATAAAATAGACTCGAATAATCTCTTGCAACGTGGTGGGGTCTAATTTTAAATGGGAACCTAAATTTCAGTTTCGATCATCAAGTGCGCATTATTTGTCAAAACCATCTCCAACGAGGTAAACACAATTGACTAGTGAAAAAAATAATATTAGTTTCCGTTCAAGAGGTTAAAATAGAAGGAATAATTTAGTATTTATTGGAATAAAACCTTCCTGGTCCATATTAAATCAGTTACGTGTAAAACGCTATATCAACGCAACGCCAAGATTGCATTCTACCCTGGATTTGTTATTTTTCACATAAATGCGTTTAAGCAATATAATTCAATGTTGTGTCTAGAGTAATGCCTGTGGCATTAGCAGGAGTAACAATAGAAATTTGCAATAAAATCTTTTTTAATTTTGTATATTGCATAACAGTGAATAAATAATACAATATAGATTTGTATCGTGCTTAAAACAGCAAACGCGACAATTTTTTTCAGAGGATATGGAAATCTTTATTTGCGTACATGCAATTTTCTGCATTGGGAGCGTGTCACATAATTTCAAAATTTTAAAGTTTGAACGTTTTTATTTCTTGAATCATGCTCGCAAAAATATCACCACCTGAGTACACTACTTAAACGATCAAGTGCGAAAGCTATGTGGTCATCGAGAATGTTAGCGAAAACATTATTGAGCTTTGCGTCCACCATTTCCACACAATAGGTACCATTATTGGCAGCCTCTACTGCAATGGGCTCGGCTTTCACGATCATGACATAGTCGCCGACCCTTCGGCGAGTGCGTGTAGGTCGTCTTCCATAGACTTGTCGTTGTGTGGCTCCCATATTCAGCTAGCTGTTTAAAGCACTCCTAAATATCCGCTATGGTGCAGCGCTCATGTGATCCTGGGATTACGGGATTACCTGGCAGTCTAGTATAACTTTGATGGATCATGGTTTTTGGAGTGAATCATGTAGATGTTGATACTGTAATTCACATGGTCCGCTCGACCAAATGTGATTAGCCGCTCCAGAATCCCGGGGTCTTGTGGTACGAACATCGCAATAACTCTTTACTCGTTCGGGATGCTCGCTCAGCCGTCGCGTTGCTCTGCGTGTGGTAAGTGGCTGTGCATGAATGTTTTATGTAAAAGTCCTTGCACCACTGATTAAAATCTCTCGACTAGAAGTGTGCACCCTGGAATGCTTCAATACATTGTGGTGCGTCGAATCGACTGAGCCATCGTTCTTTTAAGTACTTAAAGCCCTTCTCTGTTGTGGTTTTCAGTGGCACAATATCGACCCATCAGGTGAGTTTATTGACAACGGAAAACAGGCTACCCCACCACGAGCCACCGGCAGTGGACCTGCCAGGTCATTATGTAGAAACTGGTTCCGCGCAGTGGCACACAGCGGAAATTCTGCTGAGCGCATCGGCTGCCGCGTTCTTGATACCTTCTCTATGATGAATTGTTACATCGTATTCCTCAAGCTCGTCAATGGCTCGGTGTACTATTTTTATCTCAATACCCAGTTATCGCCAATGCACTAGTGCTTTATGTTCGGTAAAAACGTCTGTATATCCACCGAGGGCAAAATATCTAAACTTTCGTTGTGCTCATTTTACAGCCGTAAGTGCCTTTTCTTTGACGGTATAATTTAACTCCGCCTTCGGGAGTGTTACTTAAAGAGTGCGCCAGACGTCCTTCCACTTATAACACTGCTTATATGCCAATATCTGACGCATCTGTAACACGATATACTACCTATCGAGAGAGTCAAAATAGTTGCGTCTATTCATTTATGTTTACATAGGATAAACTCTTCTTAAGCCTCCATACAACTAAAAGGTTTCTAGGCACTAGTTAACTTAGACAAGGGTGGTTACATAACCACAATTCTTGCAAGATATGGTCTATAGAAAATCATCATATCAATAAGCCGGCACAATTTTTTTCTAGTTGTGGGCACTGGACAGCCCTTGATAGGCTGTTCATCCGAATCTAATAGCATAAATCCCTCCGCTAAGACTGATCTAGGAACTACACCTGCCGACCTGTCTGAACATTTTCTGGATTAAAATGTAATTGTCATTCTATGGCTTGGAAAAAATCTGTCGCGATTACGTAATTGTTCATTAGTGGCCCATATAGTAACATCGTCAACGTACGGGGTAAGTCAGACACGAAAGTGTCCATCCATCTTTGTAACAATTCTGGTGTGATCTTAAAACCAAAATGTACCGGAGTGACTTGGAAATGACTGGTTAACTTCCGCCGGTTTCGGGCCGAATGCCAATTTGCCAAAATGACTTTTTGAGGTCAAGCATGGCAAATAATTTGCCTCCAGCTAGTTGTAGGAACAGATTACGCAGAGCTAGCATAAATTACGGGTCTATAATTAGTCACCGAGCTTAATTGCGGGGAATTAGCCGCCGGTCGAAGCAAACCATCCTTTTTCGTAACGTAAAACATGGGAGCTCGAAAACAGATGAGGGTGGTTCAAGAACACCAGTCTCTATCATCTCTCATTTTGCCCGAGTCACTGCTGTTGGTTTCTTTGGAGGAGCACTATATACTTTTTGTGGTTCGTAACCTTCATTTAATTTTAGCCATAGCTTAAAGCGATCGACTGTTGACACTGTAAACTCGTTGCCATCATAAAGTTGGAATATAGTGTTTTATTTGATTTGAAACTTTCCACCACCCGGGCTGTCAACCGGTATCAATTATCCCTTACTCCACAGTCAAAATATTCATTTGTACAGACATTACTCTTACTAAGTTTTTCTATCCGTCAGAAGCCATTGTAAAACTCCACACAAATGCTTTACTTTTAATCAATTATTTATAGGAGTTTGCTCGTTTAAAGCGGGTACATTTAGTAAAAGAAAATACAAATATTTATTATATTTCATTCACTCGTGCGTCTGGAAGGCTGCTGCTAGCATTGTGCTGACTGCTTCATCTTAATTCGTGCACTTAATTCTCGCCTAATTCTTGCGAGCAGTTTTTGTTGAATTTAATTCTGCTCTAGATATGACAATTGCGGCGCTCTCTGCCTCTAATTTGTCTATCGCTGCAGTACGTAAATTTTTCAATTATTTATTTTAATTTCCCTGGAAATTCAACTTGAATGGCCCTGGAATACTTTTACTTTACTTTACTGCGGCTGACTCCTTTTGGAGGATAAGCCAGCTCCTGGAGTTTCTTGGGAATTTGATACAAGTGGTGTCCCCTCACCACTCGGCTTTTTGATCGAGGACGCACCTCTAGCCTTTGCACATCCAAGCGCAGTCTGCAAGGCAGCAGTAAGTTGCATGGTTGCCGGTGGCTATTGAGAGCTCATTCGCCATTCGGAAGTACGGGGTACTGTCCAGGAGTCCATGTAATCCTGTGGCTGTTGAACCCTTTTGTGGCGGGGAACACACGCCGAGTCATGGTGCCGTCGTCGGGCTCATGTGGTATTTTATAGGAGATCCGATTGCCGGTCGGAAATCCACCACGCCCTGGTGACACCACCGCCATAGCCCCGTTAGCCCATGTACGATCGGCCATCATATGTATGCGGGTCTAGTTTTTTTTAATGTATCTATGTCATTTTCTTAAAGAAATTGTGGTTACCCTAAGCCATAGCCTGACTAGATCTTACGAAGATATGCGGTAGGAAGGAAGTTTTTGAGGGGTTCCAAATAATGGTTATATATTCGAGAGTAGGTCATGTGTCTTAAAAAGTAAGAGCCTTGACCTGTATCAGTTTAACCATACGCCTCGCTTTCAGTATGTTATTTTGGACAGCTTATTTATCAGGATTATTCCTAGTTCTTTTGTATTTTAATCTTGAGGAATGATTTTTCCTAGATATAGTACACTTTCTGTGAGTAAGTACTTTTACAGAATTTTTATAAGTCTGATTTAGATGGGCTGATATGAATATATGGTTTTTTGAATGTGCAGTGTGTGTTTTAGTGGTATATCTGAATATTTTTCGTTGATTTTGCCTTACTGAATGGACTCATTGGATAATATTTTGAGGTGATTGACGCATATTTGATAATTTACCGTATTTATTTGTGCTAGTTGTTAAGAGGAATAAAATGAACAAGAAAATTTTGCACTTTGTAGAACTCTGACATTGCTTGTTAATGGAAGAGGTTACAATTCACCTACTGCGACGATGAGTTCTTTTCGCAAGTGTTTAGCTACGCAAACTATTTAATAATTGTGTGTATATATATATATATATATATATATATATATATATAAACTTATTTAATAACCTAGCGAACAGAATCAGGAAGATCTGCTCTGAACACAAGATTGAGGAAGAACTGGGCTACCTCAGGAATATTCTGCTAATGAACAACTACCCAGAGCGGTTCATTGATGTCAACATTAGACCACGGCAAATTCGTACTAGAGAGGACACCGGCAAGCAGGTTTACCTAAACTTACCATTTAGAGGCGACATACCAGCCTCAATAATTGCACGGCGGCTGAATAGAATAACTAAGGACAACTTTCCCAGTGTTAAAGTTAATATGACATTCAGTACACAGAGAATCATGAGGTTGGATGCCAAAGATCAATTGCCACTTCTCTCCAAATCATTCATAGTCTATAAATTCTCATGTATGTGCGGTAGCACATATATCGGACGTACGAAGAAGCAATTGATAAGCAGAATCCAGCAACATTTGCCACAGAAATTGATTAACAAAGGCTTGCCACCGTCTGGAAAATCAGCTATTTCCGATCATATATTAGCAACGGGGCACCCTGTCAATTCGACCAATTTCACAATTCTACACAAAGCAAAATCTGAAAAATTACTTTTTATCTACGAAGCGCTTTACATAAAACAACAAACACCTGAACTTAACATTCAAAAGTTTCATCAACATGATATCCTTATCGACTGGCCAAGGATAACAAAATTCAACAACAATATACTAGTACCCAGCCAAGAACCAACAGGCCCTCGATTAGAATCAACAAACGTACAATCGGATTGGCAACAAGGTGAAGTTGAGATAACAGAGGCGCATACGATGACAGAAGTCTCCAAACAGTGTGAGCGTTTAACAAGACAATCAACATTAGCGTTGTTACCAAGCGAAAATAGCACTCTCGCGCAGCGGGGTGAAACAATTAACTATACTGGGAAAAACAGCACTTGTATAGATAACAGTGAACAATTTGCACAAATGGCTAACTCTCAAGTTATCAAAACAATCATGACAAGATCTCAGACATCACTTCGCAATACTGCGAGAATGACCTTTACATGCAAACACACATACACAATACAAACACAAACGCATACACACTCACCTACTAGTCAAAACAAGAAACAGCAGTAATAACCAGTCAGATTTGTCACCAAAAACATAACCAATTAACAACCCAAAATGTATAAATATGTATGATTGTATAAGAGACGTTTAGTATTCACGAAATAAATGGCCATTATCCTCTTAGTTATTTGTGTTTTTTTCCTAATTATAAGAATATATAATGGTGAGGGGACACCACGCAAGAAATTCCCAGAGTAACTCCCATGAAATGGAGCCGGCTTATCCTCTAAAGGAGTCAGCCGCAGTAAAGTAAGTATATATATATATATATATATATATATATATATATATATATATATATATATATATATATATATATATATATATATGTATAGTGGTGAGCGTTATTTCATGATTGGGTATTGTTAACTGCGTCCAGTAGCGTGATCATGTTTGTTGTATATGATTTACTTTCGATAGATCTGAGTTGATGGGATTCTTCAGATCGAAATAGCGATTCAATGATTTCGAAGATGGAATTATCCAGAATTTTACCTAGTGTTGGATCATTTGAAGGTTTGGGGTTTGGTCATAATTTGAAGTGTATTTGTTGCCTTTCAAACGGAGTAAGCTGAGATCTTATCCTATTGTTGTAAATATAAGCAAATGATTTTTTTGAATTTAATAAGAGAATAAACATGTTGACAGAGTTTTTTATGACTTCATTCGGTATTTAGATTTTATGCATCGCGTGGCTTTCTGTACTCTATTTCTTGATATATTTTCGAGTTCGGGAAAGCCGTATTGTCGTAACATTAATGGAGAAAATATATTTCTTGGTCCTTGTTCTACAGTATACAAATTTGGCAAATTGGCTATAATGTATGATTAGATACTGTTTGTGGCGGAAGATAATATATATATATATATATATATATATATTTATATTTATATATATTATGTTATGGGAGTTGCGCGCAGTAGCAAATTGGACTGTTATGACAGAAGGATAAATCAAGACAGCATGGAGCAAACGTTTAATCTCGTGTACATTCGTTTCCTGCTTACTGGCAACTCATCAGTAGGATCGGTATAAAGCACTTTACCCTTTATATATTTTGGTCATAAATATGATATTGTACCGTCCTATTTTCTCATTTCTCGTCAAATTATATAGTGAGTTAAGACGTAATACCGGCTCCTACTAATTAGTGACCATGGGAATATTGCACGAGATCTTTTCTGCGTTCATTTCTGTGCTGGACATCCTTTGGATGAACAATTTGACTAGAGTGCGCGGCATAGTATAATGGTTATAATGTAGTCTGAAAATGTATATATCTTTCCTGATTTTATAGATTTCATTCTTGATTTAGAAAATACTTGGCGAATAGTTTCTCTATTTTTAATACGATGTCGTATCATCTGTACTTTAATTCTGAATAATATAGGAATTTTTATATTAAAGATAGCTGGTAAGTGTGCCAGATTTATAAATCGTGTATTTCTACGTTGTAAGATTGGTAGTGCATACTTTATTATGCAGGGCTTTAGTTTTGTCGTTGTTTCTTCATAAGTCTGTTTTTGTGTCAGAAGATGTTCTGATATTAGTGCACTGACGATAGTATTTGACATATTGCCGTTTTTTTGCAGAATATCCAGTCGTGAGTGTAAGCTTTGTGTAAAAATCTCCAATTGATAGTGCTTTGATTGTTATTATAATTTTGTTCGTTATTGCATTGTTTCATGTATCTCTAATGTGTTATTCCTGTTTCAATATCATAATCAGTAAATACGAGATCAGAATAATTTTCTGGTTGATTGAATGTATTTTTGTAGGAATCCAGATGGACTCAACTACGAAAATACTTTTAGTAGAGTATATAGATGTAGATAGACAATTGATACACTTCAAATCTGCTACATGAATTACGTTGGTAAGAATTTTATCGTTTCCCTAGTTCTTATTGGTGTACACTATATATATATATATATATATATATATATATATATATATATATATATATATATATATATATATATATATCCCAGCTGTAAATCAAATTCACGTAGAGAAAATTTTAAATTTGTTTTAAAGTATATATAGCACGATAAAGTTTTATGCCAGGCCACGCTTTAAAAAACAGCATTTATGTTTGTCCATTATCAAAGTCTAAATGTGGAACTAATTCAAGGTGATCTCATATTTATCAATCGGTTATCCTCACAAGGGAAAAATCTTTGAGATTATACATAGCGATTAATGCTTCCATCATCATCACGGGCAGCAATTAAAAGCCGCTAGTAAGTGATATTTCACTGCCCTATAGAGCCATGAAGTAAAAAATTTGACAAATATGACAATTCAAACAATTAAATTACTAAAATTGAGAGCATCTTTATTAGATGAGAGATATTAAGCTAGATAGAATAACGGCATTATGACCATGTTGGATTTAAGGCAAGAAGACATCGGCATTCGCCTCAATATTACTGGAGCCAAGCTGTACCATGATAGTTATTACGCGGATTGCAATAGTCTATTTGAGGGTTGAAATGATGGTCAACTCATTCCAAGCAGCCAGAATGATTTCTTAATTCGATTTAATAATAACACCCGGAAAATTATATCACTATCATTCATAAATAAGACCGAGAGCTGATCATCGTGGGCTGTAGCGATGTGTCTTTTAAAAGTTACGATTGAAGCTTAAATCTGCTATTGTGAGTATTGTGCTGTGTATATATGTGATAATTGGCCTGAAGATGGAACGGGGATTTCCGTTCCGAAACGTTGCCAGTAAACATATGTGATAGAACCGCACTTCCATTGGGACGAATACAAACTCAAACGAAAATGGAAATTGTGATCAATCGGATCTTTGTGAAACTGTCGGTGCAAAGCTAAGACCAGTGTACGCAAAACGCGGCATTGGAAAATACGAATTATCTTCTTTGCTGAGAAAAAAAATTTAATTTAATTTACCTTTGCAATACATTGATGTGTTAGAACCGGGGATTCATTAATTGATAAATATTTTGCAATTATTTATAATGATTTGTAGATAATGATTACATTTATCTAAATATCTAAGATATTTAACTTATAAGGCTCGTGTATCCCTATCGTTTTACATACACTTAACAGGCGACATTTGAGATAAATTAGATACCATCATTTGGAAAGCGGCAACTTCTGTTTATATCAACATATTATTTGGACTGAATTCATGTCATCTTGCTCGTTCTGGACTCTACACTGTCTTTACTGGTCTTCGAGGGTTCTGCGAGATTCTCACGTTTCTCTTTCAATGGTGAATGTGGGAGAAGACTACAGTAGCTTTCGTGTTTCTCAAGTTTACTCGCTTCACGCGCGATTATAGTTCATTCCTAAAATATCATCATCATCATCATTTCCAGCCACACAAAAGTCAAGTGACTAATGTTTCACTGCCATATAACCATAAGGAGTGAAAAAAAGTATATAAGTGAATTTAGATAAATTATTATTGAGATTTACGAGAGAGGGAGAGGGGTAGAGAGAGAAGGAAAACCTTGCTACTATGAGTAAATTTATCAGGATAACTCACAGAAATGAGGCAAACTAAACCTCTCCACAACACCATTATGGCCAAGTTAGCATTCGGGCAAGGCGACATCAGCAACACAGCTTCCTTGCGGATTTCACCGTATCACGTCATAAACAAACCGAACCTCGCAGCTAACTTTGCCCTACTAAGAAAAGAAAGTTACGAAGATGATTCTACTATACATCTGCAACAAGATCGCCACTGAGCTCGATTCGCTGCCATATCGCTAAGGGTTTCTAACCAAGAACTGTGATGTGCACGAGGACCCCATCCCGGCAGACGAGTGGATCCTATACTACCCAATTTGGATGTAAGTGACTTTAATTGTTTCTGCCATGTCAAAATCTGCCCACCTTGTTTCTTACGCCAATTTGGTGCTGGATGAGAGAACAGAGCTCTATTGGGCAATCGGAATGAGGGCATACGCAAAACGTGACCGAGCCAACGAAGTTGATGGAGCCTTATTTGCTTTTCTAAAGACGAGCACTTATTGTCAGATCCAAAAATACGTCTACGGATGTCAACGTTAGTTATTCGTTGTTGGTAACCAACATGTGCTATACTTCTCAAACAACGATGATCGAATGCCTGTAAGCGTCTCAGATCATCAACTCTAAGAGGCCAAGTTTCACTAGCGTATAGTAAGACTGCGCGTACAGATGCATTGTAAACACGACCTTTAAGGCAAAGTGAAATATTCGCGTTTCTCCATAAATGACGAAGGTTCGAGAAAGCTACTCTAGCTTTCGCGATCCGTATTCTCACCTCGTCGGACATATTGCCTACGTTATTGATAGAGCTCCCAAGATATGTAAACCTGTCGACTATGTCAAGATCTTCATTCTGCAGTCGCAACGTTGGAGTGAGTGGTGGGTGATCCTGTAACAGTATCTTACATTTAGAGGGTGCGAATTTCATACCGAAAGACGGAACAACGTTTGCTAATCTATTTAAGGTGGTCTGGGCAGCATGCTGATTGTCGAATAATAGTACGATATCGTCCGCATAGTCAAGATCGACTAGTTTATCTCCCGGGAGAACTTCAACTCCAGCGTCCTGAATGTGTGAGAGAGTGTTGTTCATAATAGCATCGATTACGAAATTAAACAAAAATGGGGAAAGTGGACAACCTTGACGAACACCACTGCTGGTTGTAAAGTTATGCGTTAATTCGTTGTAAACCTTAACGCGACCAGAAGTATTTGTGTAGAGAGCTTGTATAAATATAACTTGGGATTCGATAATTTTTTTAGAATTTTATTTTCAAATGTTTTTGCTTATGCTATCCAAAATTACCATCATTGTTTTTAGTGCGTGGTAAATATAACATATGTCTGCTTACCCAAAATAGACGAAAATTCTCTTTTATTTTGAACAAGACAGAATGCATGTTTACGCTAGATTTTCTGGTTATGTGACTGGTATAACAATTAGTTTGTTCTTATTTAATGTATGCAAATTTAATTTAAATAATTTACAGTGGTTTAGCTGAAATTATAGTTTCTTTGCATTATCGCAACTGCGTTATAGGTTTGATGTGTTGTTTTATATTATGTAACGAATAAAGTTTTAATTATTTCATTTATAATTTTTAAAGGTTCGTTTGCTTCTGTCTTCACTGTAAAGAGTAAAGTTCGTCCAGAGTTAGATGAAAGATTTGCTTTGAAATTGATTATTCCAACAGTGAATGTACGAAGAATCGAAAATGAAATTAGAATTCTTAGAAAATTGGGGTAAGATCTTTAATATTTTGTGTATTAATCCTCTTTAATTGAATCTTTCTAGTACGAAAAAGGTAGCTGAGATTTTGTAGTAATATGAAATTATAGAATACCTTCAGCGTATCTAATTATTAATTAATCCCAATTAAAGTAAATATTTATTTTCAGAGCAGAGAGGTCCAGATTTATATTTACTCTAAAAGAGGTATTAGGCAACCTATAAATTTGGGTCCGATTGTCACTGGTTTTTTGCAGAGCTTAGTCTATCAGTACACTTTGATAAGTGAAAGTACAGCGCGATGTGATCGAGAGATAAATATCGCGAACTGGAGTCTGCTCGTGTTGTGGTTCAGAAAATACATCGATTAGGATTAATAATCAATCAGCGTTTCTTAACTTGGCACGAATTTATTGGATCGTCGCAGTAAATTTATTGCTGGATCCAGAAGTGCAGACAAATTTCAGCGTAAATTTCTCGTTGTTGGTTGTCTAATTTAGTTGCGATTCACAAAAGCATATGATCAAATGCCTGTAAGTGTACATGGGCGCCTATATTATAATAAAACTGCATGCTTAGAGACTGTTTAGGGAAACAGCTTAGTAAAACATGAATTCTGTAAGTGATCTTTCACTGCTGAATAATTTTGGGTATATTAATAGTTGTATATGGAATGTAGAAGAGCATAGAATCACCAATTACTATTGCTAGTTCCATTGTACACAACTTATAAGTTTTAACAAAATAAGACGGTATGAAATCAATATTGAAATCCCTGCTTGAAGGTATAACTTTGCGGTAGTTCATTGTAGATTGTGATGCGACCACAATTGTTAGTGCAACAAACTCGTATGCTGTAGATAAATGTAATGGAAACACATTTTAGTTATAATATTGCGACCATTCAGGTCTAAATAAACGTACTAGTAAAATTAACTATAAATTATACCAACATTTTCTGGATAAGATTCCAGCATTTTCCTTTTGGTCTATTATTATCATTTTGCGCTGCGAACAAGTTAATTTCAATTTCCCCTTTCCTGCACTTTCTTCCTCGTTCCGTTTTAACGAATTTTCCTGCAGTCAAAGTGAATAACGTTGAACTGTATGAAACCACTGAGCTCAATGACGTATCACCAATTATCTAAGTTATATTTTGAATTTCGCCATTCATTATACCAAACTAATATATTTACCTCGACGCATTTGATGTTCGTATATTAAAGATTATACAACAGATTACTTTTGCAGATACGTATGTTAAATTAGAAATTTATCGACTTTGTTTGTCTCAAACCTACAAGTATTACAGAAATTATTCATATCTACGCGTTGTTAGCTAGAAAACGTCTTATACCACAGATTCGTCCGAATTTGGACAATTGGGATTTCTTTCAATTCCTAGTTCGTAAGTTGTTTCTTCTTCTAATACAAGTGCTTTATAAAGATATGCTACGAATTATTAAAAAAAACATTGAAAAACGGGATTTTCGTCGTTCCTGGATATTCTATCGTTATGCTTATGTAGCCGCCTTGCAGAGTTATTCACAAAATAATTCAATAAACGATATACTCAAATATAAATTATAAATTTGGCACGCAAGCCAAAAGTTCACATATAAGAACATAAAAACTAGTTCCTACGCCACTCTCGCTCTCTCTCTCTCTATCTACGCCTTCTGGGTGAACTTATCGAAGAAATAACTGAAAAGCAGTACGCATTCTATATAACTATAGTCCAAATTTCAATGATGAAAATGTAATTAACAGTTTATACCGTCTATAACGTTGGCCGTCAAAATAAATCTTAATTCGGCATTACCTCTGTAACTGACAAAAAATATAACCGAATTGTATCTCAGTAATTGCAATCAATAAATGCACAAAATATATGAATATACTGAAAGTCGATTTTGTATATTCTGTGATATCTCTTGTATTTTTGCACGTATCTGCCCACACTAATTGAACATAAATTTCTATTAGGAATTTCATTGAATAGTGAGACAATCATAGATGTGTTTTAAAATATAAAAAAGCATTGTGTTAGCATTTTAAGATCGCGGAGTTAGAGCGTGTATGCGTTAGACACTTAAACTTCCCATCACCACACCTCTCATTAAATGAAAATATTTTTCTTCAAAAGAAAATTGTACATTTCATGCACATATAGGAATTCATACCTTTCTTCCAAAGGCTTCAACATCGTTCATACAAATCACCGGAAATGAGGTGCGATCTAAACTTTGTTGACTGGCGACGTTTCGGAACCTAACTTCCGGTACCATCATCAGGCTACTATGCACAGCACAATACTTTCACTATATCAGATTTGCCTCATATATATATATATATATATATATATATATATATATATATATATATATATATATATATATATATATGCATAATAGGGTAACCACATTGCTTTAATAAATTTATCGTTAGAAAATACGCTATTTTTTTTTACAAAAGGAGAAAAAAAACCGTTCTCTATGGAATAACAATTTATTTCTACCAGTATCTACAGCCATTTTTCTGTATTCGATAAAATTTTCGTTCATTTGATACCAACTTATATTTGTCGTAGCAAATCCCCTCTTAGCTCTGTCTGTCTTTGTTTTGCGCTATTTAGGCCACATCTTTTGTGTAATGCCATGTGAGTGTGTCGTTTTTAGCGGCTCATAGGTTATTTTTGAAGGCCTGTTTTTAGTTTGGTTTCGGTTCAATTTAATTTCTTTTTGAATTAGATTCTACACATTTAAGCAAGGATTCCGCCTATTAATTTCAATAACTTCAACAGTCAGAAGCATTTTTCAGAGGCTCAAAACGAAAAAATCAACATCTATCTCAAAAACTATTAAATAGTGGTGCAGCTCCTGCGCACAAATCAGAAATTTGTGAACATGTACCACTCACAGGTCATGGTGTTAGTAGAAACTTTTTTTCAGTTCTGTCTAAAACCAAACTTGAAAAAAAATTTTTTGGTTTTTAAAGCTATTGCGATTATTATGCTTAACAACTGCTTAAACATACAGAAAGTGATTACAAATCTAATAACATTAGACTGGAACACAAACATATAAAACAGGCCTTCAAAAGTAACTTATTAAAATCAAGGTTGCGGTCTTGATATAAACACCTGACCCATTAATTACTTACATATGTCAGTATAAACTAAGAATTGTATAGTGTAGAAAAGGCAATTCATCCAGTAGACCGGTTTCGTCCTTATTGGGAACTCATCATGTACTGGCCAGAATTTTCCGCGGACAGGACTCGAACCTGGGCACGTCTGCTTCGGAATCTGGTGCTCTAACCACTGAGCCATCCTGCCGCACACTACACTGCACACAATTTTCAGTTATATACTAACTAATGTAACTTGGTTAGTCTATTTTTCCTTTAGGTGGAGCTCATATGGCATCCATTTAGACCCAAAGTTCCAACTAACCATCCCCAATCTGTCATTACTGAACAGACACCACACTACATGGGGAAGTGGTATTGAAATGAACATTTATATAATTAAACGAACATTGGTTGCGCGGGTGGTGATAACAATTATTATAATCAAGGTTGCGGTCTTGATATAAACACCTGACCCATTAATTACTTACATATGTCAGTATAAACTAAGAATTGTATAGTGTAGAAAAGGCAATTCATCCAGTAGACCGGTTTCGTCCTTATTGGGAACTCATCATGTACTGGCCAGAATTTGCCGCGGACAGGACTCGAACCTGGGCACGTCTGCTTCGGAATCTGGTGCTCTAACCACTGAGCCATCCTGCCGCACACTACACTGCACACAATTTTCAATTATATACTAACTAATGTAACTTGGTTAGTCTATTTTTCCTTTAGGTGGAGCTCATATGGCATCCATTTAGACCCAAAGTTCCAACTAACCATCCCAATCTGTCATTACTGAACAGACACCACACTACATGGGGAAGTGGTATTGAAATGAATCATTTATATAATTAAACGAACATTGGTTGCGCGGGTGGTGATAACAATTATTATAATCAAGGTTGCGGTCTTGATATAAACACCTGACCCATTAATTACTTACATATGTCAATATATAACTGAAAATTGTGTGCAGTGTAGTGTGCGGCAGGATGGCTCAGTGGTTAGAGCACCAAATACCGAAGCAGACGTGCCCAGGTTCAAGTCATTTCCGCGGCAAATTCTGGCCTGTACATGATGAGTTCCTAATAAGGAAGAAACCGATCTACTGGATGAATTGCCTTTTCTACACTATACAATTCTTAGTTTGTGTCTGTTCAGTAATGACAGATTTGGGATGGTTAGTTGGAACTTTGAGTCTAAATGGATGCCATATAAGCTCCACTTAAAGGAAAAAAGACTAACCAAGTTACATTAGTTAGTATATAACTGAAAATTGTGTGCAGTGTAGTGTGCGGCAGAATGGCTACGTGGTTAGAGCACCAGATTCCGAAGCAGACGTGCCCAGGTTCAAGTCCTGTCCGCGGAAAATTCTGGCCAGTACATGATGAGTTCCCAATAAGGACGAAACCGGTCTACTGGATGAATTACCTTTTCTACACTTTACAATTCTTAGTTTATATTGATATATGAAAGCAATTAATGGGTCAGGTGTTTATATCAAGACCGCAACCTTGATTCTAATAATTGTTATCACTACTCGCGCAACCAATGTTCGTTTGATTATACAAATGTTCACTTCAAAAATAACATTTGATCCGGGAAATACGACACACACTCTCATGGCGTTACGCAAAAGAAGTGGACTAAATGGCACAAAACAAAGACAAACATATCTATGGGAGGATTGGATACGACAAATGTACAGGTGGGATTGGATTAACGAATCCAGAATAACGGCTGTAGACAATGGTACAAATGTTATTCCATGTTTTACGGCTCTTTATTCTCATATTTAAAAAAAAACTGTGAAACTTGTTACGATATATATATAGGCAGTATAAGCTAAACATTACATTAGGTAGCAAAAGTAATTCATGCATTAGACTTGATTCGTTCTTATTAAGAACTCATCAAATGCGGTCCAGTATTTGCTGTGGACAAGGCTCGAAATGGGGTACATTTGCATCAAATCTGGGACTCTATTAACTGCGCTATTCTTGCCCAGGTAAAGATATTTCCAAGCTGACGACCAACAGCATTATCTTGAACTTTTCAAGTACAAAGAGGGCTACGTTTTTTATCGTTATTTATATATCTTATATGATATTTAAGTTAATTTTTATTTCTATCTGGTAGAAGCTCCAAAAGAATTAAGTACGAATGTGACTTTTGACGCTATCTTATTATGTTAACCTAGTTTTCGCCGTTATACACACATTGGATTTCATGACGCCTTTGTCATCAAATGACTAAGTTGAAAATCTTTTCTTTTCATCATTTGGTCCGAACCTTCTCGAGCCCACTGGGATGGAAACATCTCCGCTTATATTTTTGTTTATTGGACCGTCCGTATTTTGGTTCATCCTTAAGTAATTTGCACTGACACTCGAAAAGTTAATCTGAGTTTCGGGGACAAAAATAACAAAATTTTAGGCACTCTTCGAGCAGTGTCTCTCCTTCCACTATACGTTTGGTTCGATGGTGTATCTCTAGCGGAATTTGTTTTGTTAGACAGCTGTTAGTTGATTTTTCCCTTGCAGACTGTGGCATCGTTCTATATGCCCACTAGGTGGCGGTAGATTTCGTTTCATTTATCATATTCTTAGCTAGTCTGCCACTAAATTCTGATGGCCAGGAGCATATACTTTTTCAGTGTCAGCAAAACCCGTTCCCTCAGTCCGCTACCTGCAGATCAGAAGTTGAAACTTTGGTTTCTGATGTTGTTGGAAACGCACTCTATAGGGTCCTTAGTGCTTCCACAATATCACTTCTGGCACAATTCTTGGTTATGGCAACATTTGTGCACTCCTATCCTACCATTCTATTAAAATAAATAAACTCATTTAAGTTCCCAATTGATTTCTTTTGGATAGAAAATTATACAGTCCGATCTTTCATGTGTGTGCTTATTTACTTGTGATTCAGTCCATGTTGACGTAATGCTTCTATAATAAAATATGATCAGTCGACTATTTAAATAGCGTAGAACCAGCTGTGTTAATCTGTAGATGTCTGCATCAAACCTAGTCTTTAAAAGCTTGATTTTGCAAGTCTAATAAATTAGAATGGTGGCGTAATTTTGAGTTTTACCGGAAATGAAATTGATAGCAGGAAACAATTTTGGTGATGTATGTAATGTAAAGATATAGGTGATTCCAAAATCTACCTCTTTAATAACATGGCACATTTCTCAAAATCATACACATTGTTGTCCTGGGGAAATGCCTTAATTGTTCATTAATTTAGCCTGAAGCTATATTTGAGTTTTTTAGTCTTGTCATCGCTTAATTTTTTTGTCGATTTTTCAATGTCAATAAACTATTAAAAAATAATTATGTATGAGTTGTTGCGCACCAAGTAACAAATTAGTTCAATTATGACCAGAAGGATAAACCAAAGAGTATGAACAGCAAGTATAATCTCGTGCACATTCATTTCCTGCTTACTGGCAACTCATCAGTAGGATCCGGTATAAAGTCCTTTACCCACTATATATTTTGGGTCATAAATATGATATTGTACCGTCCTATTTTCTCACATTCCTCATCCAAATTATATAGTGAGTAAAGGGCGTAATACCGGCTCCTACTAATTAGTGGCCGGTAAGAATGTGCACGAGATCATACTTTCCGATCATTCTGTCTTTGGTTTATCCTTCTGGTCATAATTGAACTAATTTGTAACTAGGTGCGCAACACTTAATACATAATGGTTATTATGTAGTCTGAAAATGTAAATAACTTTTCGGTTTTTATAGACTTCATTCTTGATTTTAGAAAATACTTGGCGAATATTTCGTTTCCAGCGAATAGTTTCTCTATTGTCGATTTTTCAATGTCAATAAACTATTTAAAATAATTATGTATGAGTTGTTCCGCACCAAGTAACAAATTAGTTCAATTTTGACCAGAAGGATAAACAAAAGAGAGTATGAACAGAAAGTATAATCTCGTGCGCATTCGTTTCGTGCTTACTGGCGAATCATCAGTAGGAGCCGGTATTACGACCTTTACCGACTATACTTGAACTAATTTGTTACTAGGTGCCTAACACTTAATACACAATTCCATTTATATTAATGCTCCGCCACAAACAGTAATCTATATATATATATATATTTATACATATATATATATATATATATAACTCTCGTTTTTGTTTTGGTGTAAAACCTCATTTAACATTGTGGAAAGTGAACTTCTTATTAATAAATGATATTTGTTTGTCCTACAGATTGTTATACATGCCAGTTTTTATTTTCATTTGCAGAGGAAAGAATAATGTTGTGAAAATGTACTCGTGTATGCGAGTTGATGACCATCTTTTTATACTAATGCCTTGCATTGAACATCAACCATTTGCAGTAAGTGAACTTCTGTGTGTCCCTTGTTTTTTGTGTTAATTAAAGCTATTTTTAGTAAGTACAACAACCAGCACTACAACAAAATACACCATTGATTCAATCGGTATAGATGATAAAAATTATTCACAATTTAGCTTGGGCTATAAAATATCGAAAAATTGCCACATCCTTGCGAATATTCCCACTAAAATTTTTTAAGTCATTTGTGTATTTTTCAAAATTGAACTAGTCCTCGACTAATCACATTTTGAGGCGACTTGCTGATAAACGTGGCTTTCAACGTAATTTAAGCATCCAACTTTCGTTTTATTTGCAACATTGTCGTTTTCTCAATTATGTATTTTGTCGCTATACACATATTCGATCCGTAGTCGTTGTTATTTCCGACTGGATGACAAGCGGGTTTCGGCTAGTCATTCTAGCCATTGTAACATTTACAACGGATTAAAACTGTTATATCTCATGGATCCTCTAATTCGGTTTTAAATGTGCAATGAAGACGAAATATGTAATGTTAGGGACGGAATGAGAATAAGCGTTTCAGACGAGAAGAACATGTTTCGGTTGCGAAGGCCAATGACACTTCAAAGTTTTATTATTATGGTAGATTACACTCTTCAGGCCTGGGCGCCATGTCTTTCTAGAGAGGAACTTGTTTACAATTATAACAAATTTGACCAGAAAATTAAACCATAATCAGCATAAGCGGAAATCATTACCTCGTGTGCACATTCGTTTCAGTGCTTACTGGCTACTCATCAGAAGGAACAGCAAGCACGGAACGAATGAGCACATGAGGTTATAATTTGCGTTCATGCTGACTTTGTTTTACACTTCTTGTCATATTTGAAATATTTCGTTACTATGTGCGCAACAACTAATATATAATTGCGTGTGTATTAACTCTCCTCAGCAAAAGGTATCTAATTGTTATATATTTAATTGAACGATATCCTGATTACAGCAAAAAGTTATAACTGGTATCGATCAAGGCCAGAGTGTATGTATTTGCTTAGGTAAAATATGTTCAGAAGTAGTTGTAGTTCTCAGTTTTTGTGAACTTTAGCACACATTGAGATCCATTATGTTGGTACTATTTAGTGATTCGGCAACAATGGTGTTGGTGTCTGGTGCTGACACAGCCATCGTGGTGATACGTATTACAGGACCGGTGTATATATATATATATATATATATATATATATAATAGTGAGTTGGCTTTAAAGTCGCATTGTCGAAGAATTTATATGAAGTTAGTTCTAATCAAGTGGTACAGATTCCTCATTCCATTTAGCACGAGAAAGTTTAGTCAACGCTCCCAAATCATATCGCCACCAGCCCTAAATAATTTAGGAATCAAATCAACAGGGCCTGTGGCTTTGCAATGTTTAAGAGATAGAATTGCAACCAGTATTTCTAACTCTGGTGATTTTTATGATTCAAATCATAGACAGTTGATACAGAAAGACTTTTAGAAATCGTAACTGACACTACTGCCAAAGAAAATTGATCTTTGAAGTGTTCAGCCCACCTATCAAGATGACTTATTCTATTGGTTATTAGATTATTACTACCATTTACAGTTTCTCTAATTATTATTTTGTTGAGCCCGTTGCGCAAATAAGTTGGAAAGAACAGCAACTATTACTTGACGCAAACGCTTCCATTTATTCAGACTTTCCGATCCAAAATGATTCGAGATCGACTTTTGGACTGCGCTTAAGTTGGCATTTTATTTTGCGAAGAGTTTTATTATAAGACGAGCCAGGTGAGATTTGGCGCCTTGTTTCGAATATCTCGATAGATTTTACAGAGAAAAAATGCTGCAATGCCACGTTTTACATAACTTTTCGAATCGATTGCCACGTTGAGTATTATTCTCCCAGATAGCACCAAATTGACGTAACGTACAAAATGGACAGTTCTTGATATGGCAGTATCTGCCAAATTCAACTTCATTTAAATTGAGTGGTATGGGGTCCATTTTCACATCATAGTTCTTGGCTAAAATCTCTACGCGATGGTATCTTGTTATAGATTTCTAAAAAGGTTATCCTCGTAATCTTAATTTATTTCGTGTGCATACTTACGAGGTTTTGTTGTGTTTAGGACGTGATACAGTGGAGAACGCAAGACAGCCATATTTACGATGTTGCCTTGCCTTCGAGCTATCTTCATGATAATGGTGCGTGTAGAGGGCTGCGTTGCCTCATTTCTGTGTGTTAGCCAACTAAGTAGCTGCATCAGAATTAGATTCTATATTTTTATTTGTTTTCTATCGGTTATGTAACAGGTAAGGCTGTTGCTATTCTGTCTTTAATAATGACGATGAGTAGTAGTAGTAGTAGTAGTAGTGGTAGTGGTGGTAGTAGTGGTAGTAGTTGGTGATTTAACACTACTTGTTCTATCTGTGTACAAAATTAAGTTAAATATCTATACTTCCCATATGTATTTCGCAATCGGGCTAAGTTTTTTTTCAAGAAATGACTTGTTTTAAACATTTTATATAATTATTCTAAGCTGATGTTTTATTTCGTTTTCAGATGTATTTCTTAACTATGAATGAGCGTGAAATAGGGAGATATATGTACCATTTGTTGATTGCCTTAGATCATATTCATAAATACGATATTATTCATCGAGACATCAAGCCAACTAACTTTCTCTACGACAGAAGAACAAGAAGGTGAGTTCTTCTGGAATGTAAATGTTTTGCAAATCAATTGTATTTATACGATTAAATAATTGTAGATCGCGCAGTTCATGATAACATTTCGCTAAAGCAAATTTACGAATTGGAGATAAATGCTCATTCCATTTTATTTGTGCAACTTGTAGAATACGATTTGCATGGTTTTTATGTGAAGTTCGCAAAACGTTATTTAAAAATCATTACGCCTGTGGTGAATTTAAGAGAATTTGTTTTCGATTGCTCGGTTTCTTGCGAAAGGTTGTAGCCATATTCTAAAATGTTTTTTTTAATAGTTTACGAGTAATTTTTAAATTATTTCTTTGATTGTGCTCTCCCATTGCATCTTGTTTAGAATATGGAAGTATTACCTGATTGATGTCTAAGAATGTTTTCTACGCATCACACTTACCAAGGGAATAAGGCTGTTACAGTAAATTACTTTAATCAAGGTTGCGATCTTGATATAAACATCTGACACGTTATGTACATACGTTTGTCAGTATAAACTAAGTATAGTATATTGTAGAGAAGATAATTCCAGCAAATGTTTGGAATTGCAGAATTACTAGAACATACGCAATTCCTCACAATGTGGATCACTTGTTCAAGCCGCGACATACACTAAATAAAAGCTAGTTCTCCGCAACCTTGGATATTTAATCGTTGTAAGTTGTATCACTTCCAAGGAACCATTAAATACAGTAAATGGTGGATGGATAATGATGCAAAATTGCTAACTTAATACCTTTAATCGGAGACTGGTTAGTGAAAAAAAGCTATTCTCTATTCCAGTGACCGAAGTCAAAAAGCCCTTCAAGATTTCCAAGGCGACTTGAGTCACTAACTCCTAGGTATTGGAGCAAAATACATGCTGAAATCCGCTCAATGAGCATCCAGTGGTCTTTACCGCTATTTATGTGTCACTTTAGCCCATTGAAATTCTATCCCGTTACGTCTTAGAATGCTGCCCACACATCCCGATCACCTAGGTTCTGACAAAATTCCAGTAAATGTCTGAAATAGCAGAATTAGTAGACAGAAGACAACTCTTGGCCAATGAGTCACTTGATTAAGGCGTAACATGTTATCACTAACCATGAGCCCAATGGTGCCGATATTTCGCGATAACTTTGCGGAAGACGAGCCAGTGGACTGGCCCTTATGGACTTGGGCTCTTATGTCATTTTGTGTCGAGACATCTTTAATTTTTTTATTTGCTGATTTAAAAATAAACACGAAACGCATGTGTATATGAAATTGGACTTTTCTTCTTGCTGCCTGGCATTTATATCGGGTCGTGGGTACATTGAAGTTAGTCTTCCACAACCTTTAATAAATAACGTTCTAAGTTTTATTACCTGCAGCTAACCGTTTAAAACACACAACTGGGAAAAATGATCGATTTAAAAAGTCATGTATTTAACTAAGATCGTAGCCGTAAGGTAAAATACGAGCTGATTGCTTGAAACATTAAAATACTTGTAATAAATTTTTTAAATAGCTATGGGCATATAAGGGCCTATTCCTGGTTTGACCATGGCGATAGAGATTATACTACCAGAAGGAATAGGGAAAGCGATTTTTGGCGCCATAACAAAACCGTACGCTGATCATAATGTGTTTGTAATTCTTGGGTGGAAGACTGCCCAAGAGGAATTAAACTAGATGATGTTCGTAAGCCGTGGTTAGCAGACTAACCGAAAGCAAGATAAATGAATACAATGCATCCATTCTTACTTGCAATAGGCAAGGTTGTGTACTTTAATAGCCCAAACTAATAAATAATTCAACTAATAAAGCTTTCGTACTGTATCACTTTGCGCGCAGTATGAAACAGATAGCC
Source organism: Eudiplozoon nipponicum (assembly GCA_029291075.1). Lineage (NCBI taxonomy): Eukaryota > Metazoa > Platyhelminthes > Monogenea > Mazocraeidea > Diplozoidae > Eudiplozoon > Eudiplozoon nipponicum. The sequence goes on from JAQBSW010008841.1 coordinate 24,694, forward strand.
CTGTCTGATGAATATTGTTGGGTGAAAGACCGATACCGCAACTGCGAATGTGCCGGAAATTATGGCTTCTAGTGAAGAAGGCTATGCGATACTGTGGAAGAAGCAATACTACCGCGTACTTATCCGCACGTAAATAATGGCAGTGTTAACTTTAAATTTTCCATCACAGAGAAAAAATGGACTTCTGTATTCCGACGATATAAGTTTTAGTGGCAAGCTAGGATTCCAGAGATAGCTATCAGAAGAACAAGCACCAAAATGAGTTTGGTTGGCATTCGGTAGCTTTTGATGACATTTATGTGCCCCTGAAGCCCGTTGAAAAGTTATATATTCTCTTTTACAATGCGAGAGCTCGATAATTGCTCAAGTGCGGCTGCAAAATTAATTTTCTCCTGGAAACAAAAGCTAACTCTTCTCCCATTCTAATGTAATTCAACCAGGAATGTTGCCTATTTACCGCTATCAAGTTTTGCTAGCGAACGTTCAGTATGGCTAGAGAGCGATAACCTCCTGTTTGGCCTATGTAAGAATCTACACGGGAAACTTTGTTTCTGGTAGTCGTAAATGTGTACGATCCAGTCCTCAATCATTGTGCTAACTTACCGTTTTGCCTAAAACGAACATCAGATTTTGCCTTTGATCTTAAGTGTCGTTTGGACATCCCACTGGTGATTTTACCGCTAAAGTTTTTCAAGAACATTTCCTAATGCGTTATCCAGGTTGTAGTGAGTACAGTTTACTAGAACCGCACGAGGCATCTTGTCATGAGACGTAACAACGTAAGTCACGTAGATAGATTGATTGTCGTCAGTTATCGACGTCGCGAGAGCGTATCACGGATGACTTTCTATTTCACCCAATGGACCTGACAAATCTATTAGACTTACATTCTGTTCGAACTAGGTTACAATGTATTCGGTTTACCGTACACTAAAACGATTGCAAATGTTCCACAAGTCTGAAGGAACGACAACACTTTTGCTGCGCCATCTGAATCTAAAACTGATAGCATATAAATAAATTATGGTACTAATGAATAAAAAAACTTCATCAAGCCTCGGCTTGCTTTCTTTCAGGAATGGCTGATATTTCGTTATCCCTACTAACGCCAAAGTTCTTTAACACGGGAAATGTGTTGTGAAAATCGCACGCTTCGTACGAGGTTACTGATAGCCTTGAGGTGAATGATGACCAACAGTGGCTTAATGTCGCTAATAAAATGGGACCAGTTTCGCGTTCACAGTCTAAAGCGCAGCCCGTTAAGCACTTCTAAAATCTCCTATCACCACTAATTATGTGAAACGTTGTTGATAACGTCCAAGTAACTTATAATAAAATATCGTATACTTGAAATTCTATGAAAGTTACAGTTTTTTCTTCCCTTTCAATTTCAATCATGCTATAAGTAAAAAGATTTGCACGACCTTATTTTTGGTTTTACATCTATATTGGTTGGGTCGTTTATGCGGATTCCCTCAGAATTTATTATTAGTGTGTCATTCAGCCGAGACTCAATTATCCCTATCTCTGAAGTCAAAGCGTTCAATTTTGCAGATATTAAGTTTTCCAATCCGTCAGCTGTTTAATTTTACTCAATACAAACGCTTTATTTGTAATCAATTATTTATTGGAATTTGCTTCTACGGCTAGAAGGCTGCTTTCATCATTCTGCTGACTGCTTAATATTTATGCCCTTTCTTTTGATTTCGTGCCAGCCCTAGATAGGATCCTTGGTGCGTTCTCGGTTTCAAAGGCGGTCATTGCTAAACTTATCTAATAAGTTGAAAAGGGCCGTTGTGACTTATCTATAAAATAATATGGATTGTCAAACTTTTTCATCGAAGATTATCACAAATATTTTCCTGAGAAATATTTGTGAAGAACGAGAATAGAAACTAAGGCGGCTCAATTGGGATCGGGATGAAGACGTAAATGCGTAAACCGAATTCACGCATTCTGTGGCACTCTCCAGTTGTGTCACTGCTATACGATTTTTTTCTAGACTCCTGATCCACGCCAGACTTTATGACGAGAACTGATTCATGATGGCGTGCAGTCCAAAATTATGAAATATCTGCTAAAGTAATTGAAGTACACTATGTGGTGATTGGTTTTTTTTCGATTTACTTTCTTCTAATGTGCTGGTAATGCTGTTCTGTAGTTGATTAAATGAAGACTAGCTGCAGAGCCATTAATTTGGTTCAAGAAGTGGCCCTCTGTTTCTTTCCAAGAATTTAAAAATTCAGTACTTCGTATTAGTTCAATTAACCATTTCATTTTACAGTCTAATTTAAACGAAGACACATACGTATATATATATAAAGGGAGAGAGAGTTGCATTAAGGACGTTCTTGACCGTAAGCATAGGCTGCAAAGAGCCTATAACACTGAGACGTTCACCAGACCTCTACACTGGATACTCTATACCATACCATATTCAATTTCCATACATTTGCCAAATTAAGTAACTCATATTGCGCACGACAAATTTTTACGTATTCGAAAGTTCCAACCATTCACCGAAATTACCGTATTAAATTTGCGAGTAGAGTTAATTTGGCCTTCTCTGACAGCATTCCTTAAAAAGATGCAGTAGTAATTCGACATCAAATTCAGGTCGACTATAGCTGGTTAGCTTGTAAATTTTGCTCATGTGAAATGCCTGAACTTCAGTCGACCGCGACCTGAAAAATATCTTGGAAATACGTCGATTTACAAAGTTTTCCAGGCGATGACAGCTTAAGCTGGTTATTTCTCGTGTTTCTTTCACGGTTATTGCACCATTCGAGACGACCGCCCATAAATCCTGCTCGCCAGTAGGCCGTCAGACATGCGGTAGGTGGATAGACTTTCATAAATGGAATAGAAAAAAATCATTCACCGAAAACTATTATTCGCTGCCATGGCCATTTGATCATATCTCATTGTATGACTCCGATGGGAAGCCGTTGCCAATAGGTTAGCTAGGCTGCATGTGCTTCATTAATATACGCTTTTCTAGAATCCATTGTTCGTGTGTCCTTGTCATTATCAATAACTATTTATTATCCGTTCAAAGATGACGATTTCAATTTTGCTTTTGTCTGTGTCAATAACTGAGTTTTTTATGTCAGCTGTACTTGTGATATGATGATCTAATATGAGTATTTTATTTCTCGCTTGATATGTGCAATATATGGTTACGTATCTCTTTATCTGATAAATGTGTAAAAATACATAGTTGTTCACTGCTCGTTCATTGCTGCATGGTATATTATAAAAAGCATGTAGTCGAAAAACACGCATGCGCTTGATATCTTCATTTGCACTGCACATTTAGATATACACTGGTTGATTTTGGATTGGCGCATTCCCAACATTGGGGCGATCTGGACGACAGCTGGGAGCGGCATTTCGACGATGAGGATATGGTCAGGCGTAATAAGCGTCCATGCTCCAGTCCATCAAAGAACGCAGTACGTATGTTATTTTAAACAATTTTATTAACTATATAAATTGTTCATTAGTTTGCATCAAAGCGGAAGTATGAATTGCCGTAGCCATAGAAATTCCTGCTTGACAACCGGCGGGAAAAAGCTAGTCAGCCCTGGAATGGTAGCATGAACCTTGCTGAGTCTAAAAGGGCCATAGCCATCATCCCGTTTCATGTGACGCATCGAGTTTGATCTCACTGCACAGTAGCTCTCATTGTTTAATGTGTAGTGACGGAATATGAGGAAGCTTGCCAAATGCGAAGACAAAGTTTCGGATGTTGAGGTGAAATTTGGTCACTGGCATATGGGCAGACGGTGCTCATCAGCCTTGGTTGGCGGACTATCTAGGAAATGGAAAACTCCGAATACAAACGATCCTAACTGACCTAGTGTTCTTTTATAGTCCATATATGACCATGAACAATATAAATTACAATGATTACATACTGCATCGTTCGTCGCGCAGTATAGAAATGGTCGCCTTATCTGCTGAGCCGTGCAGGGTGGATAAGGGAAATCGAGCTACTGTAGGCAACTTTATCTCCGATTTTGTCTCCTTTCCTTCTCTTTCCTCTTTTCAATCTAACAAGAAAGATTTTTTAGATACTATGAATATGGTTAGTGTTGATTTTACTTGGCCATAATGATGTTCAGTACAGGTTTAGTGAGTTGTCTCTCTCTAATAAATCTCATTAATAATTTCTATCTAAATTCTAATTTTTCTCGTTATATATATATATATATATATATATATACATATATATATACATATATATATATATATATATATATATCGATTCTTATGGTTATATGGCAGTGAAACATTAGTTACTTCTACCAATGATATGGTTGTGCATGATGATGATGATGATGTTGAATTGCATGCCCACTAACCGAGAGCAATTTTGACTTATCTATAACAAAAAACAGGATTTTTCAATTTTGTATTAGGTGTTGTGCATCTAGTAACAAATTAGCTCAAATATGACCACATTCCTCACCAAAATATATAGCTGGTAGTGATGAGTCGCCAGTAAACGAATGTGTACGAGATTATACTTTCCGTTCATGCTGTCTTTGGTTTATCCTTCTGGTCATTTAAACTACTTGATGCCCAACACCTAATACACAAATGCATATATATATATATATATATATATATATATATATATATTATATATTAGTTTTTCCGTCACAATCAGTATACAAATTGGATTATTGAAAAGAGACAGATTATCTTTGCGTTGTAGACGTAGATGCATTTCGACAGCGTAGATCTTTTGAACATGTATAGTTTTTTTTCAAATAAAAATAATAATACAGATTCATGGTTTTCTGCGACACAAATACATTTTTTAATTTCTGCGTTCTAATGATAAGTCAATATGTAACACAGTTGGATAGATGATGACAGTGGATTCAAATATTTCGGTACGCAATCCGAAAATCAGGTAAATGATCCTTTCACTGTCCGGCAACATGTTTCTTTTAAATCGGCTGTTAATGTTCGTTAAATGGCTATAGAGCACATCTAAAAATTTACTTATTTTCATATTTTTACTGGGTTAGAAATATGGTTAGATATAATTTATTAGGCGAAGATATGATTAGACATTTATCTTTCAAGAAATTAACTATTTTGGAGCTTTTCAGAACACCCGAATTGTCTAAATTATAGCTAGAAATTCAAAAGTCAATTTTAAATCTTCCTATATTTGTAATGAAAGGGCAAGTTATGTCTGGTTATTTAGCATTTTTCTATATTGGATAAACACCTAATTTTGCTTATTAAAACGTTCCCTCATTTACATGAAATGGATGTTTACCATCAAAGTTGTCAGATTGAATATTATATTTATTCCACAACTCGTTGCGCCACTAGTTACCTTCCTTCTTTTATTTCAATTAATTTGTTTGTTTTTCATGAGCGCTTATCGAGAGCCTTTAATAAAAGGCTCCATACATTAGTAGGAAGCAGGCTAACCATAAGTATTTCTCTTAACCAAACTAATTATTATTCCTAGTTTAATTAATATTAAAATTGTTTGCTCTTTATTCCAAATTACCTGATCTGCGTTTTGACTAACACAGTTATTATTCCAGTAATTTTCTTTTTTGAGCAAAATATTTCGGCAGCCTTCTTCAGTTGGTGGATCCTCACCAGTTAGATGGGTAGTGAAGAAACGAGAGCAAAAGAGACAGGTGCAAAGTGCGGATTTCGGCTGCTTAAGGAAGATTTGGCAGATAGTGCATATAAGCCTAGGTTGACAGCCTATCTTCGAGAAAGAAAACATTTAATAAAAAACATCTCCACTAGAAAGGGGCAACATATTGTTCTTTTGCATGTCGCATAAAACTATGAAAAATGCGAACTATATTGAATCCATTGTGCGTCGGCCTTGGCACAGGCTAAACTCGTCCGCCTAGTCTACTGAATAGTACAAATCGGATAAGCGAAATCGGTCTACTGTAGAATACTTCATCTCCGATTCTGCTTCATTTCCTTCTCTTTTCCCTTTTCAATCTAATGATGACACAATGCATATGTGCGAACATTGAAATACGGTTGGCAACAGGAAGGACTTGCACATACGTTGGATAAATTATAAATCGGTATGAGTCTCGTACGCAAAACCGGAATGCATGATCCTATGAGTGTAAAAGACTTGGTTCCATTATTCTTGTCTACGAACTATTGGCTGTGGTGTGTCAATATAGTTCGTGGTTCACGAGCTGAAACCTGTTTAACTGAATGTATGCTTGTAAAAAGCAGACCTTTTGCGGCATGTTTACATACGTCTACGTAAATCTATTCAAGAAACCTTAAAAATGTCTTTTCTTTGTGTGTACATCTGAATCCACCGATTTTAAAACAGTCGAGAGTATTTACGATTTGGACTCCGACTTGAACTATTTCCTAAGTTAAGCAAGAACTTCCTCAATGTTGTAGATAAAATTTAAGCCGAATGCGCAACGTCAATAGTGTACAAAAGTTGGATAGCTGCGTGGAGCATAGATTATACTTAAGTAGCTTACATTTCAGACTTAAAGTATGGTGTTGCGCAACAGGGCGTTCTCCTACTATCGGACAACGGTGGATTCACGTTAATCCTGTGGAAATTAACTATAGATGGCGTTTTTGCATTCGGGACTGTCTTGTATTTTGTAACACGGACTATTCACTTTTCTGTTGTAGATATGCACTCAATTTTTCTGGAAATGTAAATATAAATAAATTGATATAGATGTAGGCAAACTCGAACAGTTGTCTTTAACAAAAATATGACGATGTTCTAAAATAAATGTTAACTTGTGTTAATGATACTTTACTTTACTGCGGCTGACTCCTTTTAGAGGATAAGCCGGCTCCATTGATATCCCGAATTAAGCCTCTCCATGCCGGGCGGTTGGCAGCCATTTCGGCACATAAAGAGAGCCAATGACGCTCCCAGTAACGCGGACCATAAACATTGCGTAAACCTAGGAGTTCCATGTCCGCTTTGATTGTTGCAAGCCATGTCTTCAGTTGCCCACCTCGGCGGCGGCGCCAGTTTGCACATTGACCTGGGTTCATCACCTGCCGTACCAGTTCGTCTGCGGGTTTGCGTAGTACGTGCCCGAACCATTGAAGTCGACGATGTTGGATCCAGACGGATAGTTGCATGATGTCACTGCATTGGTGACGAACAGATGCGTTCGACACCCGGTCCATCCATTTTGTCTTTGTGATGTACCTAAGTC
>JAQBSW010008842.1:0-31878 GCA_029291075.1 Eudiplozoon nipponicum
TCATGCTTACCGCGAAATGTGATAACTGATATCGATCAACGCCAGAGTGTATGGATTTACTGGAGTAACAGGTGTTCAGAAATTGTTGTAATTCTCAATTTCGATGAACTATACCATAAATTGATATCCATCTGGTTGGTATCATGTACCGACTCGGTAACCACAGTATTAGTCCCATGTACCTTTTCGGTTCAATAATGTTTGTATCGGTTACTAACACAATAGCCATAGTGTTAGTATCATTTACAGACTCGGTATATATATTATATATTGTGAGTTAGCATTGAAGTCGCATTGTCGTTGACTTTAGATTATGTTAGCTTCACTATTACAGGTTTACACATTCATTTAGGAGATTGTACCATCCTATTATTCCACATTCTTCTACCAAATATATAGTGGTTAAAGGGCGTAATACCGTCTCCTACTGATGAGTCGCCAGTAAGCACGAAACGAATGTGCATGAGATTATACTTACCGTTCATGCTGCCTTTGGTTTATCCTTCTGGTCACAACTGAACTAATTTGTTACTAGGTTCGCAAAACCTAATACATACTTGCATATATATTAGTTCTTCGTAATAAACAGTATTTAACAATTAACAGTTTGCAGCTTTCGCCACATATACATATATAGGCAGTACACTGGAACAATAATTGATTGCGTGGGTTGTGGTAACAATTCTTAGAATAGATTAGAATAGAATATCTTTATTCGGATTCAAACCACACATGTTCCATCAAATAGATAATAATATTGGAAAATGTACAATATAAAAAAGATATCACATTACATAAATATGTGCAATTAGTCTCATATAGAAAAGTAAATCTCACTAATTGTACTGTACAATATATCAACATCAGAAAGTTCGACTGTAAAGAGTAATAGATTCATCATCTAAATAGGAAAAATTAAGGTATAATTCGAGTGTAACATTATGCAAACAATGAGAAATATGACTAGCAATTGATTGTATTTTTTTTACTAACATGATGATATAAACTTGGAGATAAAAACCTCAAGAAGATATGTTGCTGATCACAATTATCCTTGTCTTTCATTCAACCACGAGAAGGTATTATCATAATCAAAATTAAAAATTTCAGCAGGATTGTAGACTTTTTCTAGTTCAGTAGATAAAAGTCTAAAAGACATCTTAGATGGAGGTGTTTCTCTAAGCCCCTTTGGCAATTGATTGTAAATTTTGTAAATTTTTGAAAAAGAGAATAGCTTGCTCGCAAAATTCCCCACCAATGGTGGAGATATTGCAAAATGACCAGATCTAGTTCCAATTTCATGACTCTTTCTTATTGGATTCATATAGGCACCAGTCCACTGGTTCAAATGGAAAGCTTTTATGCAAGAACACATCCTCTGAAACCATAAAGGTTGCAGTGATACAAATTGTAATCTAGTGGCGTATATAGCGCAGCAGTTAGGTTTAATTTCTTTCACAACTTTTCTTTTTACAGCTTCTATCTTATTGGACAAACCCTTTTTAATGGATTCCAAGTAGCGGCAGCATATTCTAGTATCGGTGTAATCCATAATATAAACATTTTAAATTTTCTTTCATTCAATAAGATATTTCTATTTATTAGTGCCCATCTGTTCTTGGCACTGCCTACTATCCTTTAAATATGTCTCTCAGAAGAAGCCGTACAATGAATAGTTATACCTAAATCCTTAATTTCTTGCATAAGTTTAATCTCAAAAACATCATTAATCTCAGCATCATGAAATAAACATAATTAAAATCTGTTCTGTTACCTATTTTTAAAGCTCTCGTCTTTTTACTGTTTATTCTCAGCTCTAGTGTTAACAAATATCTACTTAAATCATACAAATCTAGTGTCACATTATTTTTGGAGAATTCGACATTTTTTGGATCAATTGGGAAGATTATTTTTAAATCATCAGCGAATTTGAAAACTCGACCGTTAAGGATCTTAATTTCCAAATTTGCAAATACAATTTTAAATAAAATTGGCCCCAAGCTTGATCCCTGTGGAACTCCACTCGTTACTCGTTTCGATTTTGATATCAAATCATTTACTTGAATACTCATTCTTTGATTATATAAATAGTATTTAAGTAATCTAAAAATATTCGGATCAATATTCAACAAACTAATTGCATTCCAAATAGCATCAAAAGATATAGAGTCAAAAGCTTTTGAAATATCTATAAATACAATTAATGCATCTAATTTATTCTCATCTAATGAAATTACATGTTTCCACATAGAAAGCATATTAGTAGTTGTCGATCTATCTTTCGTAAAGCCATGTTGGCATAAATCAAAATCAGCCGGCAACATACGTTCTAAATAATCTAGTATCATTCGTTCTATTATCTTAAAAAACGAAGGGATAATAGAGATTAATCTATAATCACTGGCGCACGTTGGCTTACTTACTTTTGGCAACGGTTTAGCTACTATCGTTAGTGTATCTATTGATAATTTCCCATTCTTCAAAATTCTATTTATAAAATTGCAAAGCGCATTCATAAAATTTAAAGGTAATTGAAGTAGGTTATCAATCGATATACAAAGGTGATCTTTTTTGTTTTTTTGATTTTATTTTTAACATTAATTCTATCAATGCATCACTGTCAATAACAAGTCCTAGATCCTTGTTTCCGGAAGGATCCGGTAGATCAATAAAAATGCTTTCGTTCTGTGGATTACATAACAAGTTGCCAAATACTTCATCCAATTCACAGAGAAATTCATACTCAGTTTTATCCACAGGTAATGTAAGCTCTAACTTTTCCTTATATTTACTGTAATCTGTGAGGAGTTTGTATCCTAGTCTAGGATTACTCTTCATTTTGGCCAAAATAATTCGTTCTGATCTTTGACGGATTATCAGCAGTGATGAATTAATTTCTTTATCAATCAAATCTAACCTCATTTGTTTAATACTATTGATAAGACTACACTTCATTATATTATCTCGTTTAATTCTTAGTTTACATAATTTCCTATTGATTCGTTTCGGTATAATATCCGTAAACGTAGATGCCTGAAATATAACAGATAATAACGATGAAACAGAAGAAACAAATTCGTCAGTTTTCATGATATAAAAACTTTCATAATCAATCAGTATGCTTAACTCTCTAAAAGATTCCAGTTGATTCTGGAACATTGCACGTGTGCATTTTCAAAATTAAGTTTCTGTGTTTTGCTACTCAAGATGTTCAATTGTAAAATAATTTGTTTGTGATCCAATTCTTTGAAATAGTTTACAACATAACTGTGATAACTGTTTTATTTCACCGTTTCAATTTCTAAATATGATTTAAGCATTCCGAACCTCTAGTTGATTCCTTTATTATCTGCTTGAGATCATGATTAGAAAAATATTGATTATTTCACAGTCATACAACTTATTACAACCATGACAGTCCAGAGTAGATTGAAAAAAATGGTAAATATTTGATCATCATATAAATTAGCATACGGCGGTCTGTAAACCGCGGTCATAAATCATGATAAATAAATCCAGAGTGTCTTAGCAGTATAGTTTCTAGTCACGGATAATTGATTAAGAACACACAAAAATATAAATCCCGGCTTTGACAGTTAAAACACAGTAATCCACTGCATGCTACAGGCGTATTACACGCGGGTGTGTGTTATTACTAAACAAAACAATATTAATTACAAATAAAATTGCAATTCAAGAAATCTCAATTAAAACTGCTTAAAACTAACAGAGATTGTTTCTAAAATCACAGTTAGGAGAAATATTGTCTAAAACCAGAATTAGCATATGTGAACCTGAGGTAAACTGTATTTTTTGAAATTGATACTCGTTGGGTTGTAACACGGAGCCGCGCGTTACAACACAATACTTAGTTTATACTGACAAATTTATGTATGTAATGGGTCAGGTGTTTACATCAAGTTCGCAACCTTGATAAAAGTAATTGTTATCACCGCCTGCGCAATCAATATTGGCTTAATTATTTAAATTACTAAACCGATCTACATAATGAATAGCATTTTACGAGCTATTTACGAGATCTTTATATTTTCCTTTCAGAAATCTTGTCATAAAGCTTTAATTTAGTATATAAGGAAATAAAATTTTATAAAGACTACTGTCACTTAACATTACACCATATACGTTTTTTGGAAAAGAAAACACGCAAAATAATCGACAGCTGCTCATTGTAGATAATGACCAGTTTATTTAGAGAACACTTGACACTATGAAATACAATTTTTCAGTTATACTCATTCGGGTTATTTATTAGATTAAGTGAATGAGAATAAGTTTGATTTTAACTTTTACTTTTATTAATTTGCTGTAAGCATATGATTGTATGTGGTCTACTGCGTGTTAAATTATGAGTGTATATCGGTGTGGTTCAATGTGCGTATAGTGGTCATTCCAATTATAAATCAAAGTGATACTTGAGATCTTCAATAATCAAGGTAGCGATTTTGATATAAGCACCTGACACATTAATTATTTACATATGCCAGTATAAACTAAGAATTGTATATTGCGTTTGTTTTGTTCTCCGTAAAGTCTTGGTGGTTTTGTTTATGAATTTCGTGTGAGTCCCGATTTTGTTGCCGGAATCATTCATAGAGGATAAAGAGTGTTTCTCTATTTTCCTCAAAATAACATTTATTCTTGCTCCAATATATTTTGCCGTCTTTTTGCTTTTTCTCTGTTTTTAAAAAAAATTCATTGACCATTAATGATCTCGTTCCTGGGCTAACTATATAAATCGATTTCGTGTATAACATTATTTGATATTTTGTGATGTGTTGCAAGTCAGACAGTTTTGTCCGATTGTTGTGTTGTAGTTCGACTATGTGGTTTTTAAAATGATTTCGTTGCCTTTAAAGTTCTTTTTGTGTACTCCTAGTGTTTTGGCTATCTTTGATTTCAATCGTTGCCCATCGAATGTTACCTGGACGATGCCCTTTTTAATTAGCTTTCCATTCCAGGCTTAATGTCAATAATTTTGTGTTCGCTTAGACTCCTGTTTATGAGGCAGAATTTTATTTCTAAGGGGAGCACTTGCTTCTGATAAGCACAACAAACTCGCACTACCGTCAGTCATGTGTTACGGATTAGATACAATGGGAATTGGTGCATATATCATGCTTGCAAACGTGAATTTAAAAATTCCTAGCACACCCGCTCAATCAATTATTTTCTAATTTTACTAAAGCTTTAGATTGAATGCATGAATCTATTTTTAAAATTTTAATTTCGTTTGCAATAAGCGTTGTTTAAATGGCGGAGTAATAGGTGACACAAATAAAAATAAAGACAAATGGTCAGAATGGGACGCTTCAAAAAGAAATTGACAGAACTGCAACTGTACTTGATATTCAAATATACTAAATTATGTTTCATCACAATTGTGCAAACCACGGGAATTTTTAATTAATTACTTTGTTAAGTAGCCCGTGAAAGAATCTATAGTCCTCTGAATAAGAACTTATTCTCGTTCCTACATTTGAAACGCAAAAGGATTACTTAATTTGCTAATGTCTTTGACGAGAATACGCATCAATTTCAAATGAGTAAAACTTTCATCATAGCGAAAATATATGTAACGATTTTTATTAAGCTTTCTTATCGTCTCCAGGCTATGATGTTCTCTGTATCATTAGTGAAATTTAAGTAAAAATTTAATGAATATGTACGAATTTAGCAGAGAACCCCTCTTGTTTAAATTTCTTGCTATGACATCGCATTAACGCTTACCCCATTTAACTTTTAATAAATGAGTACATTGTACATTAAAGCATAACTTTACTTTTTGGTTGATTCCAAAACACACTTTAAAAAGTCCATTTTCGTTACGCAGGTTATCATCTCAACTGTCATATCTGGTACATAATAAAGTACGCATTTGAAAGCATAGGAGATTAAATTGGCTCAAATTCACACTTTATGCAACAACAAAATAGGATTTAACCAGTCGTCGAACAACACGTCGTCGATCACGAACAACACCACTGGTTAAATACAATGGGATTGGTGTTTACTTCAAGCATGCAAACTTGATTTAAAAAATTCCTACCACCACCCGCGCAATCAATTATTATTAAACAAATAGGATTCTTGAAAGACTTTGGCAATGTTTAATACACCTATAATTCACCAGTTTATAATCAATTCATATAAACAATTATTTATCACCGCCCGCGCAACAAACGGTTATTTCAATTTCACTTCCCCGTGTAGTATGGTTTCTGTTCACTAATGACAGATTGGGGATGGTTAGATGAAAATTTGGTTCTAAATGTATGCCATATAAGCTTCACCTAAAGTAAAAAAGAACTAACCGAGTTACATTAGTTATTATATGATTGAAAATTGTGTGTCGTGGGCGGTAGGGTGGCTCAGTGGTTAGAGAAATAGTTTCCGAAGTAGACGTGTTGGGATTCGAGCCCTGTTCGCAGAACATTCTGGCCAGCACGTGATGAGTTCCCAATAAGAACGAAACCGGTCTACTGGATGAGTTGCCTTTTCTAAACTCCACAATTCTTAGTTTATACTTTCAAGCGTATGTACATAAGGGGTCAGGTGTTTATATCAAGTTCGCAGCCTTGATGATAGTAAATTATTTTGTATATTTGAATGCGGAGAAAGAGCGTTGTGACTGACTGCGTCCACAATGCGTAACGCCTATTCTTTACGTGATCTGAAAAATCTTTAATTCCAACTGGTTTGGAGCTTGATCGTCATTTATAATTCTCACACTTTTATGGAAATATCATTTCTTTTTGTTGAAAAAATGTTATTATCAAAATGTAAAAACGACAACAATGCAACTGGAATTCTGCTACATTATATTAAGAAACTTTAAAGGCTGAGTTAGCCTAAATTCTTTGAAAAAAATTTTCCTTACAAGTTTAATAAAAAAGGAATTTCAGCCACGTGCCTAATTAATAGAGACAATGGATTGTCTTTCTGTTTAAATAACTTGCTGTTTTGTCAAACGTCAAAAATTAAAATCGTAACTTGATTATATTCGGGGAAATTTTTTTGTCTTACTGGACCTGTTGATTCTTTACCTTTGTCAAATTAGGCTCACGTACGTGCTCATTATGGCTGTGCATCAATGTCAGGAATGGACCTCGAAAATGAAGGTGGATTTGGCATTGCAGACATGCACTGGGAAAAGCTGCATGCGTTTGTATGTATACTTCTATTTTGAAGAAGTTCGCACGTTTCATTTATTTTAAATATTAAGGTAAATTAGTTTAAAAATGATAGTTAAAGCGGTTGCTGATTTCTCCTTTTTTACTTTCGTTCAAATCAAAAAATACGAATATCTAATTAATAAATATTTCCGTAGAAAGCTGCATTTACTTCATAAAGAAGATATATAGGAAACTATAAAAATAATTGAATCTAATGAATCAAAGAATTATGTAGCATTCATTTGCCTTCGTTTCCATTGATGAACTACGAATTAAAGTATATGAAAACTTACCAAAAACTATAAGATTAAGTCTCCAGAATTAAACTATTTCCGGGAACCAGGGAGAGCTTTATTTTCATTACTTACCTACACCCCTAGAAAATAGCTTTATTAACAAAAACTTGCTTACTTAAGTGCATGCAGTTAACTTTATTTAAATGGTTTGAAAAACTTTGGAGCAAACATTTATAAGAAAGAAAGAACAAATGAGATATTAAACATTGTAAAATGGCTTTAATTTACGTACAGCCTCGATGAATAACTAATTATTGAACTTATTTAAAACATGAAAATACAAAATGTTTACTCGTTTCGTTTAACATCCTAAGATGACATATAAATAATAAATGAGAAGTTTATAAAGGACTACCATAGATTTACTTTTTCAAAAATATAGTCCAACAAGCCAAATTACGAAGAGAAGATCTAAATTTTATTTGAAAAGCTAATTGTTTTCTATGGACTTATATTTTTCTGTCGTAATTTTAAATTCATATTTCTTGTTTAGTCGAACATTAATCGCACCAAATACAAACAATGAATAACTTTTAATTATAGTTCATTTATACCTCATTTACACGATTCATTAAAAATGCAGTCAGTCTGTTTGATCCTGTAATGTGTCCATTGATTAACTTTACTAACAAAATTATAAAGTAGTCATATTGGTGTATCCACAATTCTCACGCGTTAAAATTAATTTTAAAATGCGGGATTTTATGATGCGTGAAGCTTTCACGTTTATGCAGAAAAACTTACTCACTATAACATTGGTATAAATTATTTAAAATTAAGTGTATAAACTTAAAAAATAAAATCATATTCTAAGTAGTCAGATTTGAAGCTATTATAGTTCAGTTACGATATCAGTTTTAAAAATAATTATATGACCGATATTTATAAAAAGAATTTAGAGCGGAAAATAAGCTTTAGTATTCAGGTCTTGATATTAAAATTAGCTAGAATTAAAACGAAAGCATTAAATGAAAATACTATCCCGCAGTACGAAGAAAGGCCAATACGAAATAATTATTAAGCACTACAATAATATAGACATCAAATTGTTAATAAATTTAAAAAAACCAACTATAACATTAAAAAAGAATAATTAACGCGTCATCACCAGTTAATATCTGTTTCAAACGCCGGGCTAATATAATGATGTAAAGATTCACAGATTCGGCTTAAAGGGTCATGCCGGGATCGATGCGCAAACCAAATTGGCAAATTCTGATTCGAAATCTAATGAGTATATCCGATAAGGACGAAAACCAGATCTACTGGATGGATTATACCATTTTATCATTATCTTCATGGTTTATGCTCGCTGGCTTTTTCGCCACGCTACACGGCGTTGTGTTTTAACATGATGATTTTGATATATTAAGATTAATTCTAAAAAGAAAAATATTTAATAAAATCTGATTGTTGTGGCATTTTCTCTACATAAACCAAAGGTTTAAAGTTGCCGGTTCAACTAGACATACTATCAAATTTTGCAACACTCAATTTTATTGAAATTTGCACATCACGAAAATCAGATTTGTTGGTACCAGCCACACTACTGACGACTAAGGCAAAACCACAGATGTTAATTTACCTTTAACTAGGCTCCACACAATCTATTATATAAATGGATTGGCGTTAAAGTCGCATTTTTCAAAGGCTTTATATATTAATTACTACAGCTTGTACTACGGCATTCGTGTTAAATTGTACCAAGTAATTTGAATATTTCTACTACCCAAATATTCTGCAGCGCGCCAGACTTAAGTACCGGCTTCCTACATTTGAAGTTGCTGTGAAACTTTGAAAATGAATACTTACATTAAGACACATTTCATTCGTGACGGAGTAACGCTATAGGTATATCGTTCTGGTCATATTTAAACTAAATTAGTAGGTACACAACACCAAATACACAATTAAAATGTTAATTGATATCTTGAATTTATTAAAGATTTTAATACATTTTTTTCATTATAGGATCAAACATAGCGCTGATTTATTTAAGAAACCTAGAGAACAAATATAATGCATAAGATATTTAACTAATTCGGAAAATAAAATTGCAATAAAAAAATTTAAGAAGGCATATGCAGATCTCAAATTGTAAAAGCAAAAAGCTTTATCATTCAAATAAACTTTACCGAAATAATATCATATTAAATTATATTGCAGATTCAACAAAATTAAGTTAAGTTATGATAGAAGGAAAAACCAAAAGCAGCATGACTGAAATATATAATCATTGCATTCTGTTTCATGCTTGAAAACTCATCCAGTAAAGATTAGTAATAAAGCCTTACCACCAAATGTATATATGGGTGAAGAATGTGGGATAATAATATACGGTACAATCTCCTGGACTAATGTATAAACCGCCTGCGACGGTAAAGCAGCATCATATAAGATTGACAATGCAACTTCAACGCTTTAACTCACACTATATAATATATATATATATATATATATATATATATATATATATATATATATATAACAAAATATACATATAATATATCACCAGTCTACCACAAAGGGATCATTCTGTTTGACACTATATTATTTCATTAATATTGTAATAGTCTCAACATTTCAAACGTACGAAAAATTTTATGGTACTTGTTTACTATTGGTTTCGAGTCGATACATAGAAACATTTTTTCAACATGATGGATATCTGATTTTTTGCTATGATTCACGAAATTGATTCACAACAATTTCACAATTTTATCGATAAATCTTATTTTTCTTCCACTCAACATAGTCGAATATCCGAAGTTTATCACGAGCTGAGTAAAGCGTGACATCGGCTTTAATTTAATTCATAACAGTTAAATATGGTGTTCTTCACCCGGAGGAATTAAATATGCAATGATATGTATAAGGTCATTGCGAACCTAGTAACAAATTAGTTCAGGTGTGACCAAAGAAAAAGGATGTAAACACAAAAACTTGTAGAAGCGAGCAGAAAACAAATCATACAACATCGTTTTCATTACTAGCAGCTCTAATCAGTAGGAGCCGGATTTAAACCCTTTAACTTATTTCTATTTTTTAGGTGAAGAATATTGGTCTTGTCTATACAGTACAATAACTCTGGATGATCATTCAACTACCAAATGAAGTATAAAAGCACCACTTTATCATATAAATTATGCGGAAAGCCATTGCGACTTCCAACTTCAAATCTGCATTTCTCATATGTGTCATATCTAGCTACCGGGAATCTGCAAAGGATACTAGCACTATGGCTATTGTGTTAGTGACCGATACCAACATTATTGTACCGAAAAGGTACATGGTACTAACACTATGGTTTCCGAGTCGGATACATGGTACCAACATGATGGATATCAATTTATGCTATAGTTCACCGAAATTGAGATTTACAACAATTTCTGAACACCTGTTACTCCAGTAAATCCATACCCTCTGTCCTTGATCGATATCAGTTATCAAATTTCGCGGTAAGCAAGACATCATTCAATTCAACAATATTAATAGTACAAATAGTAGTAGTAGTACAAATAGTAATAATAATAATAAAAATCAGAATATAAATGAAAATGATAATCTAAAAAAGTAATAACAATAATAAAAAGTATGATAGTTATAGGACGTTTATTCCCACCCGGAAATTAGATTAGTTGATGGTGATATTTTTAAATATTTTTAGAGGTTTATAGAGAATTTATTATGTAATAAGGTAGCCAGCATGCTAATCTAACATTACTAGTAACTTTTATTTGACAACACATCCAACCGTGTAGATAGTAAGTTCCCATCGGCTTTCCTTACTAACGCATCATTTTGTTCATAGTTCCGCTCTAATTAGCAGAAAGTTTTTGATAAGTGAGGAAATTTACGAAGTACTATATGAATTTGGAGATATTAAGAAAATAGCATCTGAATGGTATTTGAATATAATATGCCAACAAAAGATTATTTCAAATTAGACTCTTTATGTTGTTTTAATTCTGGTGAAGAAGCAGCAGTAGTAGTTGTTTCTTTGAAGGTTAAAAAACTTATAGTGATGGCAGTAGTAGAAATTGCTGTATTAGCCGTAGTAGAAATAAAAGTAACAAGAGTATTTTTAGAAATATTATTTTCCCATTATTATTTTAGGAGTAGTAGTATTAGTAGCAGAATTAGTATTATTAATATTAGTAGTAGGAGTAGGAGGGGTATTAGTATTAGTTGGTGGAGGAGGAGAACGAGTAGCAGTAGTAGTCGTAATAGTTTTAGAGGTAGTGATGCAAGTATTAGGAATGATCGTGGTTGTTGTAGTATGAGTTGCATCAGTAGTAGTTGGGGTAGAATAAATAGTGGCAGATGTATAAGCAGTGATAGAGTTAGTGGTAGCTGAAATAACAGTAGTAGATTATTTGCAATTTGACGTCGTAGATATAGAATAAGTAGTAGAGATAGTGTTAGTGGCTATAGAAATAATAGTACTAGATTTATTAGTAATGGTAGTAGTAGCAGTAGTAATAGAAGCAGTAAAAATAAGGGTTTAAGTAGTGGTATTGGTAGTAATGATGACGGTAGGAGTTTAAGGAGTAGTAGTATCAGATTCAGTTGCAACGGTGAAAATGTAGTACCGATAGTAGTATTGGTAGTAGAAGTGGCAACAGTGGTGTGATAGCAGAAATGAAGTAGTTCTAGTAGTAGTAGTTTTAGTAAAAAATAAAAGTAAACTTTTTCAGTTAAAGTTTACGTAAAGAAGGTTAGTGCCATTAGTAGTAGAAACATTATTTATGCTATCGGTATTATTGTTAGCGACTGTGGCAGTATAATAAAAAGAAATAATAGAAGTCATTTTAGTAATGTTGGTGGTGCAAGTAATAGAATTAGAATTTGTATTATTAGTAATACTGGTGTTGATATGGGTAATATAGGTAGTAATAATATTAGAAGAAGTAATATTTAACATAATGGAAGTATAAGTGTTTTGTAGCGTAGTATAACAAGAATTATCATTAGCAGCAGAAGTTGTAGCAGTAATTGTAATAATGGAACCATTAGGGGAAGCATAATTATCATGAGGAATTTTATTGGTAATAGAATTAGTAGTCCGATTACTAATAATATTTTTGTTATGAGTAATTTAAGTAGACATAGTTTTGGCACAAGACGAAGTTTGAGTGGTACTCGTAGTAGAGGTAATATTAATAGTGCATTCAGCAATAATGGCATTCGTAGTTGTAGACGGATTAGAAGCAGTGCTAGCAGTAGTAGAAGTAATAGTTTTAAAATAATGACCTTGCTAGTAAAAGTTACAGAATTAGTACCTATAGTAACTTTTATTAAATTACACATAGTCTTATTAAACTTTCAATGGTTTATGTCTTCCACAAAGAGAGCTCAGTTAATGTTTTGCATAATGTTCAGTTAAACAAAGATTGGTTGTGTATAAGATAAATAAATTTTTTAATATATATATATATATATATATATATATATATATATATATATACTAAACCTTATATACTAACACATGTAATGTATAATGGGACAAGTGTTTAGTATTCAGTTGTCTCCAATAGTTCTCTGGCAGCAAAGTTTGCCATTTCGTTTGAGTTTCTAAAGTTAATTGAAGAGAAACGTACAGTTCGAGAATAAGCTAATTTTGCCAATATTAAACGTAACACAATTTTTTTAAGCAGACTTTAAAAATTATCATATATATTTTAATAAATGCGAATAATATTTCTTTACACACAAAGGACGAACTTATGACTGGTATGGCTTCGAAACGCATTGTGTTGTCAAACATAACACTTGCATTTCTCTACGATACAGGGTAAGTCTAGTTATTTCTGATCACCCAAACTATTGAAAAATAATTAAAATAAAATTGATTGCGCTGGCGGGGGTAAATTTTTTTAAATCAAGGTTGCGATTATGATATACATACAGGTCCCATTATATACATATAATTGCCAGTTTCATTTAAGTATTGTATAATTTAGAGAAGACAATTTATCAAATAGACTGGTGTCGTCCTCATTGAGAGCACTTCACGTACTGTCCAGAATATCGTCTCAAACTGAAGAAGAGACCAGCCACAAACGTTAGTTTGCAAATAATTGAAAATTAGGTCTGGCGTGCGGAAGATTGATGCAGTGGCTACAGTCAAAGGTTCCCAAGCAGACGGGCCCAGGTTTGAGCCCTGTCCGCGTCAAATTCGCGATAGTATGTGAATAGTTCCCAATAGGGACGCAAACCGGTAAAATGAATGAATTGCCTTTTCTACATTATACAATGCTTAGTTTATACTGACAAACGTATTTATACTAAGAAATATTTCAATTTTTCTTTCGGGAGTAGGTATTGGAGTCATTGAAATCAAATTTGCTTATTTGACAGAACTAACATCCTCATGATTGTTGAAAGTCATACCAGACTTTATGACTGGTAAATTAAAACATGTAAATGGTTTTCCATTTATTTCAATAAAAGCAGCATAGACAGTGAATAGTTTTCAATTTTCTAGTGTAAAAGGCAGTAACTGGTCCGAGAATATCTAAATGTATCAAATTCTTGGGTAACTCTTCACTCTGATTTAAAATGGTCTGAAATTATATCTACTAATCTTAGAAGGAGAACAATGAGACAATAAATATGGTTAAATTCGTAAGCACAATTAATTATTGATAAGTAAAACTAACATGTCCAACATTTCTCCCGAAGTGAAAATACTGCATTAAACAAAAAATTTTTGTAATTGACAAATGGTCTGAAAAGGGTTGAGTTTAATTATTAAATCACTACAAAATATACAACACATATAAGAATAGACATTTCAACCACCCATCTTATAAATCAATTTTATTAATGCACCGGTGCTAATAGGTAATACTCCAATCAAGTATGGGACACAATTACACTGTATGTGGTTAGTCGCACAGTTATACATGTATATGGTGTTAATATCACTTTCATTGAAGCAAACCTGGTTTAAATGATAGTCATCGTCATTCGCGTACATAGTTGCTTCTCGGTAGATTATTTCGGGAGAAATCCATTCAAAACGTAAATAAGTTACTTAACTTCAAATCCAATGGCTATATGGACCTGCAACATACAGAGCCATATTTTTCAATCAAGATCCGTGGTGACTAAAATATTCCTCTTGCGCCATGTTGTATAAAACTATGCTCTTAATAGAGCCATACCTTAAAGGAAAAACTATATTTTTATTCGTCTTACTAATATACAAATTGGTTGAATAAAATTGATATATGATTACAAATTTTCCCACGTAAACAAATAAGATAGACCTCGTTTTGATTAAAAGTGCTAAGGATAAAGAAATTAATGCAACAGCCTTTACCATACTTAATGTTGTTGAAATGTGAAATGTAATATGTTTTCATTTCTAAAGATGGTATTCAGTAAACTATGCAATGGCTGAAAACTGGCGATTCGGTAAAAACCTCGGTTGTGATTTCATTTATAAGAGCTGCTATGAATATATACAACAACGCAGAAATTCGTAAGTTAAGCTCGCCTAAATGAAATTTTATAATGATCTTATTGACTTTAGCGGGAGTTTAATTGAAAAAATATGGCCTTAAATAGAGAAGCCAAAACATTTTTATGCATTAAAAAACAACCTAACCACTCATAGTTAAACACAAATTGGTTGCGCGAGCGGTGAAAAAAATTCTATAAATCAGAGTTTTGATCATGATATAAACTATAATCTTACTATATATGTATATTTATATTTCAGTTTAGAGTTAGCATTTTATAGTGTTGAATAGGCAATTCATCCAGTAGACCGATTTCGTCCTTATTGGGAGCTCCTCGCTTTCTTTCCATAATTTGCCGCGTACAAGAATCAAACCTGGGCATGTCAGCATTGGAAACGTTTACTCTAACTACTGAGCCACCCTACCGCTCACTTCACTCAATTTTCAGTTATATACTAACTAATGTTTTTGGTTAAACTTTTCTTCAGTTGGAGCCAAAATGGCACCTCCTTAGAATTAAATTTTCAACTAGCTACCTATAAGCAGTCATTGTAGAACAGATACCATGCTAACTGAGGAAGTGATATTGTTTTAAATAACTGGTACAAGCGTTTGTGCAATCAATAATCGTTTAATTATAGTTTTTTAATTCAATACCACTTCCCCAGGTAGTTTGATGTCTGTTCTATTTTTGGGATGGAAATTTGGTAATTTAGTTCTAAAGGGATGAAATATTGGCTCCAACTGTAGGAAAGACTAATCAAGAACATAAGTTATTAAACAGCTGACAATTTTTTGTAGCATGCGGCAGGATAGCGCAGTGGATAGAGTAACAGATTCCAAAGCAGACGTGCACATTTTCGAGCCCTGTCCACGCCAATATTCTGGATAGTCCTTGAGGAGTTCTCAAAAAGGACAAAACCCGTCTATTGAATGACTTGCATTTTCTAAATAATATATTCATTAGTTTATACCTGACAAATATATATATATATATATATATATATATATATATATGTATGTATGTATATATATGTTCAGTAATGGTGTTTATCAAAGATGGCAAAACTTGATTTAAAATAAAAATCATCGTTCATTTTATCGCCTTTACAGGCCAAATGAATTGATTACACCTGGTCTATCTTTAATTCTGTCTAAAAGAAATTTTCCCTCAATTTTGATACACAGCTCATAATAAGCCCAACAAACTATAACTTCAGAAACAAATAAAAGAGTATATCACCTCGGCAATCGCAAACATATCCCATTTTCTACAACCTAGGGTGTGCCATTTGTGCATTAAAATCGCTTACATATTTTCTTTTGCTCAATGACGCAATTTTACTGAGCGATATTGCATTTCGAGTGAAAGCAATCTCCATTTAAATTTTGCTATACAGATTAAGCTTTTAATTGCTAATAGCATAGCCGAAACAATCAAATTTATCGGACGACCCGTGAAAACCTTTCCCATTGCCTTAAAACACGTTAGTGATTTTGTGCATTATAATCGTTTATAAATCGTCTTTTATGTAATGGCGTTATTTCCTTGATCTGTATAGTTTTTTTGCGCATAAGCAAACTTCATCTTATTTGTACCATGTTATGCAAGATTTCAATAAAGTAAAACGCAGCTGAAACAAACAAAGAAACCGTGCGACGAGTGCGAATATGTGCCATTATCTTCAAACTTGGAGTTCTTTTGCACATTTTTATCGCTCATATATCTTCCTTTGAACAATAACGTAATTCTCCCTGAACTATATTACATTTTGTGTACAAGACAACTTCATCTCAATTGAACCATACCGGAGAATTTTCCAATTAATTATAGCCTAGACGAAAAAAAATGAAATCGGGCGAGATGTGAATACGTGTCTCTTTATCTTCCAACACTGAGTGATTTATGTGTAACACGATCGATCATATGTCTTCTTTTACACAATGACATGAATTTCTCGGTTTATATTGGATTTTGTGTACAGGCCAACGTTAATTTCACTTGTTCCATACTGGGAAAGCTTCCAACCTGCTATGACTTAGACGTATCGACTGAATAAATCAAATGGCAAGGGAAATATGTCCCATTGTCTTCAAATACGGAATTCGTGTCCTGCTTTTTAATGACTAATATACTCTTTATATAATGACGTGATTGTCCCTGAGCCATATAGTCTGTGTACAGGAACACTTCGTCTCCATTTTTCCATGCCGGAAAATCTGTCAGTCAACAAAAACGTAGTAGAATCAATCAAAGAGATCGGAATACTACAGAAAGCAGTTAACATTATATTCAAACGGAATATTTTCTCTTCCATTATAATACTAAAATACAATACATTCGGAGAAGCAGAAGGACACGTTTTCAGGTTGACGTTTGAAATATTATGACATAGTTTATATTATGTGGTTTCAGTAAACATATAATATTAATCGTCACAGATTACCAGAACTGACACAATAGATTTGAAATTACCAAGACGTGCAAAAATTTGGATGTATTTAATAATACTTTTCGGAATAAAATTAGAGAAGCATCAATTTATTCACAAATAAAACCATTTTATGAATAAAACAGTCTTAAAACGAACGACTTACTGAGTTGCATTTTGTAAAAGAATGTAAAATCGATTCAATTAAAAGGAATATAAGCACAACTGACTGAAATATTTGTTATAAAAGAATTATTAATTCAGCAAATTGAAAGGGGTATTACACAAATCAGGTTATGGAAATTCTGAATAATTCTAATTACACTCCAGCCGGGTATTTCCACTGTTATAGAGTACGAACTAAAATTTAAGCCACGTCAAGTAAATAAAAACAGATCGGATATTACAGAGGATTAAGTATGATGTGAGATCAGAAATGCGTGTAAAGTAACTCAACAAAGAACTGACTGTGCAAATTATAATGAAATCAA
This sequence comes from Eudiplozoon nipponicum, assembly GCA_029291075.1. Lineage (NCBI taxonomy): Eukaryota > Metazoa > Platyhelminthes > Monogenea > Mazocraeidea > Diplozoidae > Eudiplozoon > Eudiplozoon nipponicum. Next base: position 17,882 of record JAQBSW010008842.1, read on the forward strand.
TAACATTATACGACAACTCAAACAATCAAAACACGTGTGGCCAGAATTTATAGCATGCCAAATTACACAAAGTAGTTAGAACGAGCAACTTGTCGCCGTTTAGACTCATCACGTCAATGATCTGCACATTGGAACACAAATTTTCGGGAGAATTAAAAGCGTTTCTAAATCCTGTATAAATTGAAATAGAGTAAAATCGTACAATGTCAAGAATTAAAATTTATTTATACGTAAAAAATCTATCTAAATGCATATCTGCTGATAAAACCATTCATTCTACATCCATCGACAGTAACCATTCATCATTCCCTATACCTACAAGTCATCTAAAATGTGTCCTTAATATGTGCACTAAAGATGTTCAACTCACCATCAGTGGTCAGTAATTTACAGAATTCAGGAAGAAGTTTAATAGTTGATGCCTATTTGTTCAACCTATAAATATCAGTGTTATATTTACTTATTAAAAAATAATGCCATACATATCTAATGTATGTTGATAACACCTTTATAATTATAAATCAATATTTAGAAACAAATGATATGCTTAAAAGTTTTAACAGTGTCGACCACCATATTTAATTTACTTTTAAGCTCAAAACTCACCCGAATAACGCATTGTTATTCTAGACGTACTGCTATTTAGAAATGAGGACAGTTTAGGAATGAAAATATTTAGTAAGCAGAAATGGAGTAGACAAAGCATCCATTAATACAGCGTGATCTCGTTTTCCCGAAAAATAAATTTGATAAGAAGTTCATGTTATAGAATACTTAAAAGGTGTTATTATGACTTAAAACGTGAAGAATTGGCGGTGCAGAAAAATCTTCCTTAGAAAATTGATACACCGTGAATTTGGGTGATAAAAACATGGAACATTAACAGAGATAAAAAATCGATGAAGTTTTATCCAACCAAAAGTCTACATTTGTTAGATTACCTGAAATGCTTTAAAATGCAATGACGTCTCGGAAGCTTAATACCCAATTGATGATTGTTTACATATCACAAGCCTTGTTTAAAATAATTGTAAAGGGTAATTTCCATGCAATCAAAAAATCAAAAATTTCATGTAGCATATGGCGGGATGGCTCCGTGAATAGACCATCAGATTCCAAAACAGACGCGCCTTGGATCGACCCTTTTCGCGGTACATTCTACAACGTACGTGAAGAGTTTCCAATAATGTCGAAGCCGGTCTGCTGGATAAATTGCATTTTCTACATCATGCAAGGCTTTGTTTATACTGAAAAACGTGTTTACATAAAAGGAGGGATCTTTATATCGAGATGGTAAAATGGATTGATATAAATGTCATAGCTGCCTAGCTCAGGCCGGATTAACAGTTTATTAAAAAACGAATTCAAGCAAGCTTTAGTTTAAATAAAGCTAGCCTGGATGGGAACGTTTCTGAAATAGCCGTACACATTATGTTTAATCACACTCCAACTGAGGTGGATTTCCAGATTTCCTTCATAGCATAAACGCAAAAATAACTACGCACTGCGGAGGCTGGTGTATGCAACATCTTCAAACTTTAGTTAAACAAACATAAGATGTTCGTACTAGATTTGAATATAAACAGGTGAATTGTTTGTGTGCGGTTATGCGTGCTTCAGTATGTATGTTTTCTCTTCCCTGTTAGTTGCTGAATATAGTTTTTGTTTAAACGAACTATATCTCTCGTGCTATCCAAAAATTTCAGTATATAATTTACTAGATACTAAAGTCGAGTTGAATTCTGGTGCAAATAAAATGTCCTATTTAGCTTTGTCTTATATTCCTGCTTTATTATTAATTGAATCGTTTTTCAATTCAAACCTGGAGTGCATTAAAATGGCTGAACTAAACTTTATCAATAGCATAAACTTCAACTAATGCAACTAAGACAATGTAAAGATTATCAAAAACGAGTGCAATAAAAACGCAGTACCTGCTACTTGATAATGTGGACACACAGATCTCATCGTCAGAACCTCGTTGCAATATTCTTCATTCAGGCTAGGTTTTAGTCTTCAAGAAAGTTATTAATCGCCTGTTTATGAATGCCAACAACAGAAAAAGTATGAAACCACACACAGATTTATTTTTTTAACGAATAAGCCTTTAACGCATTTCTAGAAAACAATGAGGCAGTTCTTTACAACAGATTGTGCCAATCGGAGAAACATAAGAAATTCTTATCGTTTGAACCCAAATTCTGCCTATTGCCAGACAATAAAAAACATACGACAGAATTAAAAACAAAACCGTGTTAGAATGTCTACATGAAGAAGTCAAAGTAGCAATTCCACAAGTAAATGAATTTTTTCTCTATCTAAAGATATACTACGTGTTGCCTATAAGCATTTTAAAGTGAAACACAAGCGATTAAAGTTTATAAATAGGGAGCACATAAAATAACCTTAACAATCACTACACGACAACAAAATTAGACTGACAGAGCCAGACGAAGGCTGCAGTAATGTTCTCAACAATATCAATGACTATATAAATAAATTGAACATTCTATTTGATAATAAACATAAATTAAAACCAAGCCAATTTACTAAAGACATATTGGAAAATACGGAGGATTTAATATGGCGTTTTATTTAGAATGCAATTCAACAATGAACCAACAACAAGAATTATAGTGAAATAGAAAATATTACACGTCATAAATCATTGATTGCGAGGGTGGTGGTAACAATTCTCTAAATCAAGTTTGCGAGCTGGAAGTAAACACCAATCCTATTGTATTTAACCAGTCTTCGAACAACATAACAAAACTACCGGCAGTCGCAACGCACTGACGCGTTTCAACCTTCATCATCAAAATATGACGACAAACTAACTTGCGAGGATCAGACCACATTGAATATATATGGAAATCAAATTTAGATATGCTGCTCTCGCATCTAGTAGTCTTGCATACATTGTACGAGACTGGAAATGTCGGCTGCACTATTTCTACGCAGTCAGGAACATTAACTGTTTGGAGCTTTCGCCATATATATATAGACACAATTAAACAATAATTGATTGCGCGTGTGGTGGTAACAATTCTTTAAATCAAGTTTGCGAACTTAAAGCGTTTACTTCAAGCTCGCAAACTTGATTTGTCAAACTTGTCATTTATTTCTCTATGATTTTTTACGATTCTAAAGGTGTCATCAAATTACCTCAGAAATGCATGACAATATTTTTTATTCAATTGGTGCAGCACAGAGTTTCCAGTTAGTACATGTAGATATCAGCTGGTAGACATCCTAATTGCATGTCCATCACCATTCTATCGACTTGCGTGAAATATTGAGCATTGAAATTGAATTGAACATCTTTGGTGCACATATTAAAGAGAATCTTTAGATAACCTGTATGTACGCGACATGATGAGTAGTTTCCTTCTAAGAACGTACAGAGGAAATTGGTGGTTATGCTTCTAAATGGACTTCAGACATCGAACGGAATCTTATCTTATTCTTGAAAATGCATGATCTAATTAATTTATAAATAAAAAAATAGCACAAACGAAATTGTTTGACATTTTTATTTGTACTGGATGTAGGATTTCTTTTCGTTCTACCAGTATTTCATGTTGTATTGTGTTGATCATTGACATCCTTTTCCCTAAACACGGCATATTGCTCGTTCCAGCATTTTGTGTTCTTTTGATACGCCGTACATTCCAACTGCGCGTGTGCCAACTGATTATGTTTTTTGATACTAAGTATATTGTAAATAAAATAAAATCGTTGGATGTCAAGAATTAAATAATGATTTCGTTCCATGTCATAAATCTGTATTCAAACAACCCTGTTGATAATAACTTCGATTTTCTTTGTGCGTTATCCACGAAAAACAATCTATCAGTCCCCATACCTAAAACATATTTCAAATAACCATCAATTTTTCATCAAGGAAGTTAAATCAATGGTCAATAACTCATGGACGTCGATTGATTGCCGATGAGTGGTTTATTAGTAAGTCTAGTAGTTGATGGTTCATCTGGATGTATCAGTACCACAACCATTTACTGCAAAATAAATAAAATTAAAAGCTATGTTGATAACACCGTTATAATCATATATAATTATATAGAAAGAATCACATGCATAAAGTTTTCAATAAAGTGGACCATCCCATTCGGTTTTCATTAGAGCCTTTATTTTACGTGTTTCTATTGAAAGAGAAAGAGGGTAGTATGAAAAGTAAAATATATTGAAGTCGGTTATGGACCTAACAAAAAACCCGTTAACACAACAGTATCCCAATTTCCCAAAAATTAAATTTGATTCGCAATTTTTCTTATAGAATAAACAATGACTATTCGAGATGAGTTCGGGCGAAATTGAAGTGGCATTATTTAGCGTTTTGATATTCCTGCTTTTTAATAAATTTATATCTCCATACGAGATACATTCATTTACCTGAAATCAGGAAGACAGCGGATGCAAACAAATCGGATCACCACCCAATAATCAGGTAAATGATTTATACCCTGTCGCGCAACATTTTTCTTTTAAATCTTATCTAGGTGCTAAATACGGTGCTACAACAGTGATACATTCAGTTTGATTTATTTAAATAAATTACCTGGCATTCGTACATTAAAATAACAGGCATATAATATATTGTCATAGTGAATAAAATAATGTTTTCATAAGATATTCGATAATGCATAATGAATAAACAATTGTTCCATTTCTTACGCATGACAAGATAATCAAGCTGAGGGAAATAAAATCGCCTGCTTTAAGCGGATTAATTGATATTTAAAAAATGTATATTGCTTAGATATAAATGGGTAAAATTTCAACATGTGATGAAAATTTAATTGTAAGTATTTGTTGCTCGTTTTACTGGAAAATAAACTCAACAACTTGTAAAAATATTTACTCTACGAATTTTAGAGGCTTATCAATTCAGCCATATTGCTATGAAGTTGCGTCCGTTTATGGCCCTTACAAATGCCTAGAGCACGAACCAACCACCTATGGATATTGTGAATTTTCGGTGGGAAGTCGGGCCTTAACTGATCAAAACGTCTATGTCAAATCGGCAGAAGAGGTTAATGCACCGACAGGAACTGACCCATCATGGATCGGCTCCAATGATGCATTGATGAGTCATTGTCCCGTGCTAAAGGTTAGCATTAATGAACATTTGAATTCAATCGTTGTTGCATAAAGCATCTAATAATTAACAACCAAGTCTCCAAAATTTTATAAAAACATGTTAAATATATATATATATATATATATATATATACTCTCCTCTCCTATACTCTTCTACTACTGCAGTAAACTGATAAAGCGTATTATTATTTAAGTACAAATAATTCATTGTGCCTGGTTGTTAGAGCTAGTACTGACGCTAAGTTTCAATAATGTATATAATCGTGAATCCAGATACAGTATAGTTATATATTATTTGTAGCAGAGAACTAAAAAATATGCAATTGTGTATTAGTTGTTACGCTTCTAGTAACAAATCGTTTGATAAAGGACCAGAACGATATTCCAAAGTCAACATGAACAAACGGTATACTCTCATTTACACATGCGTTTCGTTCTCACAGACGACCCATCAGTGGGAAGCAATATTACACCCAAAACCCTAACTATTTGGTCAAATCATTGAAAACAGTTGAACGGTGCAAGCTCCTATACGTGTGTGTATTTAAGCATTAACTAAATAGCTTGATATAAAATATTCAGCAATGCAATGTCAACGCCAAATAGCTACATAAAATATGTGCCATTCCTGTTAAGGATACCAATTCGATGTTTTTAAAGATGGTTTAATTTCAACAAAATTTGAAATAACACCAAATTCAGAACACTTAATACTCTAGTAAAGCTTTATACTACGGTGTTGATAGTTATCAATTATCAATAATTTGTAACTAACTGTGAAATACCCAATACATAAATAAATATATGTTATAACTCCGCAACAAAGAATATATAAATTTTATATTTTGATTAAATTTTTTCATGATTATCACGCAATGTAAAGGAAAATTTCGATCAAGGCGAGAATTTAAGGCTTTGTTTGAGTAGCGGGTATTTAGATTGGGTTCTTGTTCACAATTCTGGTGAAAGTTAGCCGATCTCACAATCCATAGTGTTGATTCTCATTAGAGGAGTAGTACATTTAACATATAGTAAGATGGTTTTAAAATCGCATTACCGATGATTTTATTATTGTTTGAATACACATTCGTTCGATTGTCTAATGTCTTGACCAAATAGATATTGTGTGTAGAGCGTGTTACCGATTCCTATTGATAGGTCGACAGAAGGCGCAAAATGTAACCGTAATTAAGATTAAACCTTTCGTTAATTCTGTCTTTGGTTTATCATTTTGTTCCCATTTGTACTCATTTGTCAATAGGTGCACAATTAGTTCTCCGCAATAATAAAAATATAGATTTTATATATTTAATTGAAAAAATTCACGAGTAACGTGAAATGTGATAACTCCTATCGATCCAGAGCAGAGTATATGAATTTAATGAAGCAACAGGTGTTCAAATGTAGCTGCAAATCTCAATTTTATTAAAACTTAGCCCATCTCGCTACCTAATGCATTAGTACCAAGTATAAAATCGATATTTTGAAAATCATTGTGTGAGTAGCTTTTAAAGGCGTGGTATATATTATATATGGTCAGTTGGTTTCGAAATCGTAGTTTCGAAGACTATATAAAATTAACTCCACTACTGCTTATAAACACATTTTTATAGGAAATTTTACTGTCCAATTATCCCAAATCTTTTGACAAAATATATCGTAGGTATAGAACGTATTACCTGCTTCAACTGATTCATATATTATTGAGATGGTACTTTTTGTTTATGCTGAATTTGGCATATCCTTCTGATTCTATTTAAAATGATAAATTATTAGGTTCGTAATACCTAATTAATAATCTATAATTATCGTTTATGTTATATTACGTGTATCCAAATATAAACCGTGTTATAAAAGAGTTAAATAACGCATATGCATGTCAGTGACAATAACAGAATTTTGATTGATTGTATGCATGTGTGTACGTTAACTAATTTTATGAAAGGAAAGTAGAGTGACTCGTGTATATCACCTGGACGTTTTTTTAAATAACATATCTGACAACGAAGCTGTCACTGTACTCGTATGCTTGTCTCACAGTTTAAATTCGTTCATTGTTTACTTTTCAAGGTTAATTTTAAGGAACGCTTATCACACTTATTTACACAACGCATATGATAGACGGAACTCATGACGAGCTTTCGTGTAGATTCTAGTGAAATTCGTGCATTATGTCTAGATTAGCATATCTTGAGAGCCATCGTGCTGGAATCATGTACCGACTCGGAAACCATAGCGCTGGTACCACTTGAAGAATCGGTAGATATTATATTAAGCGTGTTGGCTTTGTAGTCACATCGTCAATGACTTTATATGAAGTTAGCTTTACTATTGCTCGGATAAACATTCGAATAGGAGATTTTACTGTCCAATTGTCCCGCATTCCTCACTAAAATATATATTAAATATAGGATGTGATACTGGCTCACTGATGTAAGTCCTTAGCTTACAAGAAACGATTGTTCACAAGAGATTATATGTTTTCCGATCATGCTGAGTTTGCTTTATCCTTCCTGTCTTATTTGAGATAATTTTTTACGTTATAATGCACGTTTATCACACCTCTTTGCACAGCACATAGTTTACGGAACTCATTGACAAAGTAAATGCACATTTGCAAATTAATGCAGCACATGTAGTTTAGATACATCGAAATTATTGCGTATTTGCGGTCGTTTGTTATATGCCAAAACATTACTATGTTGACGTTTAATATTTTATCATGCAAATTACGACATTTACAATTGTTACGAATGCTTTACATTGACATAATTTGTCAATTCAAGGAATGCTGTAATTGACAAGTGATGATGTTGAGGTTGAGTATACATCTGGATTTATATATATATATATATATATATATATACTGCTCTCTATATGTATAGAGGAAAAACACCACAAATAACAGCTTGTCGCTTGTATTTATAATAATAAAATTGCACACTATTTGTTAAATATATTTTCTATTATTTGTCTTATGGAACTGTGTAATATTCAAAGACAATTTATTATACAAAGTATAAATTTGTTACCGCTAACCGATCAAACAATTTTCTTCTCAATAAACACAGTAATAAATTATATATATTGAACGTCAGTCATTATATGTACATTTATTTAATTAGGGTTAAACTCATTTTTACAAAGACATCCAAAAGGACCACACGAGTTCATTCAATTAAAATTTTCAAGTAAGTAAGATTGTTAACAATAATTTAAACAAACGAAAGAGACTATATAATTAAATAATAATTGATTCCGCGGGTGGTGGTAACAAATCTTTACATCAAGTTTGAGAGTTTAAAATAAACACCAATCCCATTGTATTTAACCAGTCGTCGAACAACATAGCAAAACTACTGCCAGTCGCAACGTACTGACGCGTTTCGACTTTCCATGGTCATCATCAGAGTACGACGGCAAACTGACTAGCGAGGATCATATCGCATTGCATTTATATGGAAAGCAAAATTAGATATGCGCTCTCACCTTTAATATTCTTGGATACGTTGTACGTGACTGGAAATATCGGCTGCAATTTCTATGCAGTCACTAACATTAGCTTTTTGTAGCTTTCGCTACACAAACATATATATATGTATATATATATATATATATATATATATATATATATATATATATATATATATATATATATAAGAATAAAACAACGTACTCCGTGATTAGCATTTATTAATAAATCTTATTTATATCGATATCTACAGCCATTTTTCTGGATTCGTTATTATATTCGTTCATCAATCACTGTACATTTGTCAACAAGGCCCCAACATAACGAAGGAGATTGGTTACGACAAATGTACAGTAAGGATTGGATGAACGGATATACTAACGAATCCAGAAAAATGTCTGTAGATACTGAGAGAAATAAGATTAATTAATAAATGTTATTCCATGAAGTACGTTGTTTTGTTCTTATATTTTAAACAATTAAGAAATTCGAAACGATAAATATATATAGATAATAAAAAAACAATAATTGATTGCGCGGATGGTGGTAAAAATTCTTTAAATCAAGTTTGCGAGCTTGAAGTAAGCACCAATCTCATTACATTGTATGCAAGACTACTACAGGTGAGAGGCGCATATCTAATTTTCATTTCCATATATATGCAATGCGGTTTGATCTTCGCTAGTCCGTTTGCCGTCGTACTCTGATGGTGATCATGGAAGGTCAAAACGCGTCAGTGCGTTGCGACTGGCGGTAGTCTTGTTATGCTAATGGACGACTGGTTAAATACAATGAGATTGGTGTTTGCTTCAAGCACGCAAACTTTATTTAAAGAACGTAAGAGATTGTTCTAGAAAAATAACCTAATTTACGAAAATGAGGACTATTTTTAATTGAATGATACCAAAATAAAAAAAACATAACTGGAAAACAGAACAAAACGTTTGTAATCGCCTAGCTGCAAATAAACGCCGTGCGACGTTACAAAAAATTTAAGAGCCGTGAATAATGAGATACTGTTACTGTTGGTGGCCCTTATAATGCCGGAATTGCGTTCTCCGGCAAATGCCGAGAACGTTAGGCAGTTTTACAGTGTGTAGAAGTACTCTTAGACACTTGAAACCGGCTCTGGTTGACTGGCTGGTGTTCCTTTGTTGTGGCGTCGAAACCATAGGGTGAGTTGCTGTGTGAAGGCTCATAATTCTCTTGTTGAAGATCTGCGACAACACCATTGAGGCTGGCACACGTAGAGGTCCAATAAATAGATGATCGAATCGTTTGACTAGTTGTGAAGCAACAAGACTGGCGTGACTAATATCCCAGTGACTAGGTAACACAATCAAGTTTACAATAGAAGAAGAACAAAAGTAGTGGTCTAAATTGCGCAAAACAAAGGCTAACATAACGAAGAGGAGATTGGTTACGACAAATGTACAGTGGGATTGGATGAGAAATATAAATATATATATATACTATATATATATATATATATATATATATTCCACATGCAAACCTGTAAGCAAAAACCATAATCACCTCTTTATACATATATGTTGTCAGTAAAAAATAAAGAATACGCATAGTTTCGACCTTTTAAAAGCACACATCATGTTCTTACTAGAACTGCCATGGCTGTGACTTCAATGTCTTTAAATTCATCCACTGCGCCATACGTGTCGCGCACTATATATAATATTCAATTATTTAATAATTTATCTTGTTTGGCCAGTCTCAACTTGGTGTGGAGCCTATTTAGCATAGCTTTTGATTAACAGTTAAAACTGACCACCCAAGGCCTGTCATTATAGGACAGACAGCAAACTTAAAATTGAGAAGCAGTATTGAAGGTATTATGGAAGATTATATATATATGTACTATATATATATATATATATATAATTAGGATGCTTAAGGCTACATTAATAACAAAGTGAATAAAGGCCATTTATTTCGTGATTACTAATCATCTCTTATACAATCATACATATTTATACATTTTGGGTTTTCAATTGATTATGCTAGTGGTAACAAATCTGACCCTTTTTTACTTCTGTTTCTTGTTTTGGCTAGTTGGTGAGTGTGTATGCGTTTGTGTTTGTGTGTATGCGTGTTTGCATGTAAAGGTCATTCTCGCAGTATTGAAAAGTGATGTCTCAGATCTGGTCATTATTGTTTTGATGGCTTGAGAATTAACCATTTGTGCGCATTCTTCACTGTTACATATACAAGTGCTATTTTTCCCAGTGTAGTTGATCGTTTCACCTTGTTGCGCAGATTTATCATTTCCACATGGTAACAGCGACAGTGTGGATTGCAGTGTTAAACGCTCACATTGTTTGGAAACTTCTGTCACCGTATGCGCCTCTGTTATTTCCACTTCAGTTTGTTGCCAATCCGATTGTATGTTTGTTGATTCTAGTCGAGGGCCTGTTTGTTCTTGACTGGATACTAGTAGATTGTTGTTGAATTTTGTTATTCTTGGCCAGTCGATAAGAATATCATGTTGATGAAACTTTTGAACATGATATTCTTATCGACTGGCCAAGAATAACAAAATTCAACAACAATCTACTAGTATCCAGTCAAGAACAAACAGGCCCTCGACTAGAATCAACAAACATACAATCGGATTGGCAACAAACTGAAGTGTTAATAACAGAGGCGCATACGGTGACAGAAGTTTCCAAACACTATGAGCGTTTAACACTGCAATCCACACTGGCGCTGTTACTATGTGGAAATGATAAATTTGCGCAACAAGGTGAAACTATCAACTACAATAGTAAAAATAGCACTCGTACATGTATCAGTGAACAATGCGCACAAACGGTTAATTCTCAAGCCACTAAAACAATAATGACCAGATCTCAGGCACTTTGTATATCTCACAGTGTTCCCCAACAAGCTTGCACTACAAGCTAAGCACCATAAGCAACCAATAAGCATAGAAAAAGCTGAGAGTCCCACCATAACTGCACTATTAACAAACTTAAAATATAAAAATATGAATATCTTATAGAGGCATGATTATAAATATATATATATATATATATATATATATTCTGCCATTATAAATTTAACATAACATAATACAGCAAATGCAATTCATCAAGTAGACTGTAGGCATCGTGAATTTTCTATAATGACAGATCGTAGGAGACCAAATGGATTTTTTATGTTGAGACCGATGACAAACAGACTCCACCCGTAAAAAAACTATTAAAGCAAACTAAATGGGAAAGTGGGATAATATAAGATTTTACCGTCCTGTTATCCCACATTCCTCACCCAAATATATAGCGGTTAAAGGGCGTAATACCGGATCCTAATGATGAGTCGCCAGTAAGCACGAAACGAATGTGCATGTGATTATACATTCCGTTCATGCTGTCTATGGTTTATCCTTCTAGTCACAACTGAACTAATTTTTTACTCGGTTCGCAACACCTAATACATACTTGCATATATTAGTTCTCCGCAACAAACAGTATTTAACCTAATGTTTAGTTTATAATAACAGCATGTATATTACAAATTCCTACTACCATACTCTAATTCACAATATACTGATATTTATACAAATATGCATATATAATGTAATTTATATATATTATATATATATATATATATATATCTAAATATATATATATATAACCTTTATTTAGTAATCCATATGGATTTGCTACCACTAGAACTTTAATATTAAATTCTCGGTGTTCCAGTTTTTTTATTCGTTATTTGAATATTCTTGAAATATTTGGAGTATTATCGGCATATATTACAAGGATTTATTAAATTGTGTAACGTTTTAACATTAATTAACACTTTCCCATTTCATTTGAATCAAATATAAAATAAATTTAAAGAAGAGACAGTCTATAATACAAGTGCTAAATATCTGACCGATAGACTAGAACGAAAAATTAATTATTTTAATCTACAAAATGAATTCGAGATGTGAACTAGACTGGCGCTTCGTAACTTTCTTATACAGCGAGATACGGGCCAGTCTAGCATTTGTGCTCTTGTAATGTTCCATAAACCGGGTAGATGGCATAGAATTAACGTAAAAATTAAAGACCCTCTTAATAAAAAATTGAAGTTTCTTCGACAAAAAATTAGAAGAAAACCATATTTTTCTACTGATTTTTTAAAATAAATTAATAAACTTTCATTGAATACTGATCTTCATAGAACGACGAGTTTATTTGTCGTTGCGAGGTACACCAGCGTAAAGGTACCAATGAATTCTGACTGTTTAATAGAATTCCTAATCCGATATCGCCAAATTCTTGAGGGAAGCAAAATGACTTTATTTTATGATATGAAAATAATTTAGTTTTTAATTTTAATCAACATTCTTGAAGTTCCTTAACGAATTCTTTTAACAGAGTAAAGTTGTCTGAATGGAATAGTAGATTTCTATTCCAGTAGCTAATATATGATCACATTACCTATCCTTTGAAGAACACTTGTATAACTAACGTGCTTCATAAAAAATCAGGATAACAGAATTTGATATGGAATGCTTTTTAATGAAGATCTGTAAAATTTCTTGGATCTAGCGAACCAGATAGGAGAATTAGTTTTTTCCGTAGAAATTAATAGAGAAAAAATTATTGCCTTTCAATCTAGTCGCAAAATGTGGTGATTTGGAAGGGTATGTGTTCATGAAGAACAACTTTTTATGTATCCTTCTGTGATTGTTATAAGTCTTCTTTCGCGTAAAATCGTGGATATTTTAATCAGTGACGTATGGAAACCTATGAATATGTGACTGAAAACAACAAAATTGAATAATGCAGATTTAAAGGGATACGTCAGATAAGCAGATGCACACTAGAGAGAATAAGAGTGGCAATATGATTCCATTTGGAATACTAGAAAGCTGAACTAAAGGAAATTAGAAATGTCGTTATCGTAATTTTTTAACCATATTTAAGCTCAGACAGGAAATTTGAAACATAACCACTTAAATTCTACATGAGAGGTGATTTACAGAAAACGCGTGCATTAGATTGCTTTATTACAAACTATTTAAAATATCATTCGTACTCGTATTAGTATAAAGGACGCAAATTAGTTTTTTGACGGATATTTTTGTTCTATTCGCTTAAAACATTTATAAAGATAACTTATTTCATCTGTATTAGTTTAACGATTTAACTCATTCTATTCATTTGATTCAGGCATTTGAATAGAATTTAAATTTTAGACCATTCCTTTATTGATTAAATTTTAATTATGGATTCGATTTTTAAGTTCTATCTATGAATGATTCGTTTCATATTATTGTTTTTAGCAAAATTTTACCTTACTAATTTATGCTTTCTCTTGTTAATCTGTCGATAGCTTTACTAAACTGACATTTCGTCAACTTATTTGCATTCTCTAAATGATGCAA
>JAQBSW010008843.1:0-31870 GCA_029291075.1 Eudiplozoon nipponicum
GACAGTCCGGTCCATTGCCTTCATGAAATCGTGTGCCGCGTCCAAGTCCTTAATCACAATGTCTGTAACATAATGTATGCATATCAGTCTCCATTAAATCAACGGATCACCCGCTGTCAGATAGGTGGCCCTTTAAATTCAGAACTAATATTTGGTTTACAAATCATTGTATATGTTGACGCAGAACTTTAAATTTCTTGAGAACTCGTCAATTTGGTACTTTGTGTGAATTTTACGGTCTTTAGTAAAATGTGACGATCGATAAGTGTTTTCATTGAAAAACAATAATATGTTCGAATCCGCTCATCCACTATTAGGTGAAATCGACAGCAGATTTAGAACTATTAATAACATTATAATTTCAGATTCCACCATTACAATTAAATTGAATAGGTGGCCCAATAGAGCAACTCCAGCGCTTTCTAAACAGTTTGCGTTCGCAACACAAACGGAGAACGCCATTCGCTTATCATTAGGCAAGTTTATATACGAGTAGACGCATTACAGTCTACTATGAAACCAAAATACACCGGACCTCACCCGCAAAATCAAGCAATGTCGCAAATATTTCCCCCCCCCCCACTACAATAGTAGTAGTAAACCAGTTTCCAATAATCAATTGAAGCCTACATTTGAGCTCCGTTTTCGGAATGCAATACTATCCACGGCAAAAACTACTTCAAAGCATACCCAAGAAATGAGAACAAGATACTGTTGAGGAGCTCGATTTAAACTTGACGTAACGACGTCAAATTTTATTACCGGATGATGTAGAAATACATATTTACGTAGGCTTTTCGTGGAGGCATTTTCATATCTACATTTATAGAATAATATTGTAGCTTATCAAGACAATTTATCTGTGGTCATTTTGTTAAGTTAAGAACATTTTTGTTAACCAATTAACAATTTATTTGCACATACAGTCAGTCAAGTGTAGTTTTTTATTACAGAATTTCGCTAACATTAAAAATTTACTGTTACTTTATCAAACAAAGAGAATTTATGACTTCTTATACTGTGTGCAGGGATAACATTTACCTGTTAATCAATAAAACACACACGGATTTGTTGTGCCGAATTTGGCGTGCGTTTCATTACACGCTGAACTTAACATTAGACATTGTATTTAACAAAATCGCAGTCGGGCTATAGCACCCAATTTGCCATCTCATATGTTACATTCATATCTTCTTTTTCGTGATCATTGAAGCAGATTTTGGCTATCAGATTCTCTTAGTAGTAACTCTAATAAGCACGATTACTTGATTACACCATGAAACTTTTCAAACATCGTTCTTGAACAAGGGATTTTCTATTGAAATTTCCTCAGGATATTTAATACGACATAGAGATACAAATCAAATTAAAAATAGCAAGTTTCTTTCAGACTACGCAGGTGATGACACTTACTATATATATATATATATATATATATATATATATATATGCTATATATATATATATATATATAGGATAACTCTTGTTACTGCTCGTCAGTTCATTATTAAGGCTCAGTAAAACTAACAATATGTTTCTTTAAATCAAGTTTGCGAGCTTGAAGTAAACACCAATCCCATTGTATTTAACCAGTCGTCGTACAACATAACCAAACTACCGCCAGCCGCAGCGCACTGACGCGTTTCGACCTTCCATGATCATCATCAGAGTACGACGGCAAACTGACTATCGAGGATCAAACCGCATTGAATATATATGGAAATCAAATTTAGATATGCGTCTCTCACCTCTAGCAGTCTCGCATACATTGAACTTGACTGGAAATGTCGGCTGCACAATTTCTATGCAGTCACGAACATTAACTGTTTGCAGCTTTCGCCACATATACATATATAGGCAATACAATTTAAACAATAATTGATAGCGCGGGTGGTGGTAACAATTCTTTAAATCAAGTTTGCGAGCTTGAAGTAAACACTAATCCCATTGTATTTAACCAGTCGTCAGGTGACAACAAAACTACCGCCGTATATGTGGCGAAAGCTACAAACAGTTAATGTTTCGTGACTGCATGGAGAAATGCTAACCGCAGCCAACATTTCCAGTCAAGTCAATGTATGCGAGAATGCTAGAGGTGAGTGCAGCATATCAAAATTTGATTTCCATATATGACTTCAATGCTGTTTGATCCTCGATAGTCAGTTTGCCGTCGTACTCTGATGATGATCATGGAAGGTCGAAACGCGTCAGTGCGTTGCGGCTGGCGGTAGTTTTGTTAAGTTGTTCGACGACATGATTAACGGGGGGTTACCAAGCTCACAAACTTTAAAAAAGTATTCCTCCACCCTTGCAATCAATTATTGTTTAAATAACAATATGTTTCACGATATATTATATATTGCAATTTTGTTGATTATTTAACGTTCATTATTTTAATTGAACAGTTCTGAAATGAAATACAAATACCGAAATTAGATTTTAACACGCCAGCATCCAATCAAATTAGTTATCGTTCAAAAGGTAATGAATTAAAAAGAATGCATGTGATTGTTTTAGAAAAAAATTACCAAATTGAGAAGAAAAAAGGACTATTTTTAATTCATTAGTTCGAACATCAATAAACATAAATATTAAACTGAAAATAGTGTTATGTACATGAAGGAATAAAAATGTGCCTAAAGGTAGCCGTGCTGTAAAGGGTATCAACAAAATCGACGTCATCTATTTAAGTTTAATTTCAAACTCGTGTCGGAGTCTTAATATCATTCCTTCATTGTGCTCTAATGTAGTTCCTGTTATGTCACTTTCCTCTTTAATCTCTTAAGTACATTTTGACTATTGAAATGATCATTATCACATTTCTTCATCATTGATAGCTGATTCCGGAACTTAAATGCAGGTGCTAATCGATCAATTTACACTAGTTTTTGAGTTCCTTTATGATCAGTCTCGAAGAACTGCGGACCGCGCTTGATTATTGAATAAGATCTGATATACTTTTGCTTCAATATCGATTTCACAGCGTCCATTCCGACATAAACTTGTTTACATTAGTCTAAAATCTTCTAAACTTACACTGGGGGATGTCATTCTCTAGTTGGTTGCAAACGCAGACTATTTCGAACAAGCTGTACTTGTTATGTAATTCCCGCCGATGGTGGCTCATCAACAACATCAAAAACGTTCATTAAATCTGCCGGGAGTTGCGGACTGTGAACAAAAGTGACTTGTGCATTGGGGCCTTTATACTATCGCTGAATTTTGATCTGATACGAAATAGTACTAATCAGAGTGAAGTTAGCTATTCGGACTGCTTGCGAAACGAACATAGCCTTGTCTTTAACTTGCAATGTACGCTTTCCACAAAGTATTGCTTGTCTGTGGACTTCAATGTCCTGGATTAAAATGCAATAGTATTCATTTCACTATTGACTTCTTGGAATAGTGTAGCGCCAAGAACTAAAATGGTTGCGTCGATTGACAATTTCAAGGATGCATTTGACTAAACGGCATGTAGACTGTATATTGCACAAAAGAAGTTCTATTTGTTCAAACATTAGCCTTTCTTTGCATCTCAGCGCAGACGCGATTTAGACCTGTGCGACTTCAACATTTGGAGATGTCATGACAGCTGTGCCCGCGGTTGGGCCATCATAGGAATGAAGAACCAGTAATACCTGGCAATTTTTGTATTCGAAAAGGTGTTTTCATCCACTGTCTTGAAATTAAATCAAGATATTTTGGTTTTATGTCTCAGAAGACATTTTCAGCGAAAAGCACAACGTATGAACGGTTTGACAATCGTTAAGTCAAGTGGCAAATCTAGTTTAAACTCTTTCATTTATACTTATTGTTAGATGTCGTAAGCATAAATGTCCTTTTCACTAGGTAAGTGTGTGTCATTTATGTGTATGTGTATAAGTCTGCGCGTGTACACTTATCTAAATTTAAAAAAAAACAGTGATCTAATAACACCTACTGACGCTTCACTAGATAATCGTACACCTTGCCTGTGTGTATGTGCTTTCTGTTATTTTGAATTAAGTAGTATTCAGTTATAAATAAGTAACTGCACATGTATCCAAATTTAACCATAGTGATAAAATAATAAATCCACTTTGCAAACTTCAGACCTATATATTTACATTTCCTTTTCCTAAATGAAGTTTCTATGAGTCCATCTTTCTCACGATTCCAAATAACTAATGTCATCCAACAATTGCAAATATATTTTTATATTTAGGGTTGTCACATCTAAGAGATTTTTCACCATATAATACTTGAATATGTTTGCAACTGGAACGAGCAGTACTTGTTTCAATGGAACACTTCCTATTTGGTTATAAAATTCATTCCTAAATATTAAATAAGTAGAAGGCATACATGTGTTCATCGTCTCCATAAAATGGCTGCTCCTCATTTATTATAATCAAGTTTCCGATCTTGATATAGGCACTTGACCCATTAATTACTTACATATGTCAGTATAAACTAAAAATGGTATAGTGAAGAAAATGCAAGTCATCGAGTAGACCGGTTTCGTCTTTATTGGGGACTCATCATATACTGGCCAGAATTTGTCGCGGAAAGGGCTCGAACCTGGGCACGTCTGCTTCGGAATCTGGTCGACCAGGAAATACTGCAAATATAGAAGTGCTTTGGGTACTGGTATATTGGTGTATATCGATACCACTTCTGACCTCGCCAATCTAATATTTTCATGTATATCACGTATATCGAAATGCTCAATCGAATCGTATGAATTCATCAATGTATGATCTGAGGTGTGAAAATTTCCTTATTATATGCCATAGAATCTTAAACATTTTACCTGTTGCCGTTATCTGGTTTATGTTCTTTTACTAAAATATTCCCTCTGTGCGCCACCTTATCTCTTTGTTTGAGAGTGTTACCATGTGCTTGATCACATTAACACTTAGCATTCATTTTATTAATCAATAATTCCATATCTCCTTGTAACTTATTCGTAGGATATTTATGTATTTAAGCGTATACCCCTACACTGTCTAGTTATTCATACATCTTAACATTATAGTCAGATTGACTATTCAGAAAAGTCGCTTCTCCTTTGCCTGCTTTCACAAATATCAGATTGTCTGCTAGTAACTCATTTCTGACGCTTTTACTTCAATATTTGATTCATATGTTTCCTCTTCTTGCGTTTGAAAATGTTGTGCCTATGTATTATTCAAGCTTAACTCTATCTTTGTCTAAGAGGAATTGTACTTTTTAAACAGTTCTATAAATTATCTCATTCTTCAATCATTTCTCAAGTTGTCCACTTGCACACAAACCACGATTAAGCATTTCCAACTGATTCTTATTAAATTTTATTTAAGGAAGCTTAACTACTGAATTAGTTACTATAGTACTAATCTTAACTTGGGTCTGTCAATAGATGCCCAACTATACTGACTTTCTATCATGCCTGTCCCTGACCTTATGTATCCCTCAATTACGTCTGCTATCAGTAAATATCTCTATAAATTTATAATCCTCCGCGTGAAAAAAAGCAAAAAAATATAGATCTTATTGTATTTCTGTCCCTAAACAGAACCAATTTACTCTTTTGTGTATCTTGAACCAAGTATTCATTATTTCCAATGTCAGTTCATGTTTAATAGATCTGCCTTCAGCATTTAAATGAAATGGTAGTTTAAATTTACTACATTTAGGAATGAAGCAATTTTAAAAATAAATTTTAATAAAGCGAATATATTCAATTTGCCTTTCTAATTGCTTATAGATGTAATGCCATATATTGTTCTGTTTAACGGACTTGGCACCTTATTTGGTACATAAATATGCTTCAAACGCAGCGGAAAAGGTTTATTACCCGGCGCTTGTTGCACCAAATCATGTTTCCATCCACTGTCTTCATCTTTACTCCGGATATTTCCGATCCTTGTTTCAGAAGCATTTTTCAACGGAAAGCACATCACACAAACAATTTGACAAGCATCAAGTCAAGTGGTAAATTTAGTTTATACTGATTCATTTATACTTATTAGTAGATCTTTTACACCCAATTATCATTCCACTTGTACCAAATTCCCAAGAAACTCCATGAAATGTGGAGCCGGCTTATCCTCCAAAAGGAGTCAGCCGCAGTAAAATAAAGTAAAGTAATTATCATTCCACTAGGTAAGTCTGTGTCATGTATGTGTCTACGTGTGTACACTCATCGAAATTAAATGACAGTAATCTAATAACACCTACTGACGACTCTCTAGATAGGCGTACGCCATGCCTGTGTGTGTGTTCTCGTTATTTATGGATTAAGAAGTAATCAGTTACTGAACGTATACAGTCATTCAAGTTAAATTACAGCGATTTGACAAAATCTGCCGATTCATAACATAAGCGTACGCCACGCCCGTGTGAGTATATATATGCGGGCGTGTTCCCACGACTAAAAAATAATCAGTTACATAGAATTAAAGCCAAATTTATCACTAATCAATGTAAAACTAAAGAGATAAATGGCAATTCCTCTCTGCACAACTCAAACATATTTTTGTACTTCCCTTCCTGAATAAAGTAATTACGAGTGACATCCCGGTACGGAGAGGGCAAGATACTGTGAATACACGCGTACACAATTTTCACAGTAAATAATTAAGAATTATTAAAATTAAATAAGTTAAGGATAATGTGTTTCAATAGGATAGAAAGTTCAAATAAAGAGAAGGTCAACAAATAAATTTGAAAATTGCATACTAAAGAAAGCTACTGGTAATTGTGCAAAGCAGTTGCCTTTTTTGCCAAAAACGTAAATTTTCGTTAAAAGGCACAACACTACAAATCTAACTAAGTTAATAGATACGATGGATATCAAGTAAACATGGATTAAATTAAAAGATAATCTTAAAATTAATTAAAAGATATTTAATTACTCATCACCCGCCTCATGTAAGTTAATGATAATCCAACAATCGTACTCATTTACTAGAACGAATTTATGATTCTAATTCGTGTAATCGTGTCCTACTATTATTGTACTGTATTACAAATCGTACATCGTTATTTATCTACAAATTTTTATTTCATTTCGTCATTTCTCGATTTAACTTACGATGGATTCTCTAATCAATCTTGTCAATCTATTAAGACCACAGATTGATATGCATCTGCAACCATCGAAATTAATTGTGTTTACTGTCTCTACTGCATGACGTGCAAACACTTAATTATAAATATGCCCATATTGGCATTCGGGTCTATGTTCCTCCCTCCTAACGTTAATTGGGTGCATGGTTTCCCTCACATACACGAGGTTACAGTCGTTACATGAAATTTCATACAACCCAGATAAGTGTAACGGGTCAATTTTCTCCTTTTACTTAGGAAGTTTCGCACCTACGTTAACGGTCTAATTTAAAATAATACGTATATTGTATTTCAGTGCTACAAATTTTTATTTTCTTACTTAGCTTGGAGTCAGGTGTTACCATGACCCTCCGATCTCCGTTTCTTTTATCTGACATCACGCATATCCAATTATGATTCAATTTATTTATGACACTCATTATAGGTGCTTCTATTAACTTTAGAGAGTACCTATTAGCACTGAAATTTCTTACAATCTACTTTACTCAATCTCCCTGTATTTTGTAGTAGTTTGTTTCAAGTTTCTAATTGTCTTGGTATTGAAGATAACGATTTTCATTCTATAGGGACGATTTGACTTCAAATGAAGAAGGATACCTGAGTAATTGTCCCTTCTATGAACATTAAATTCAAAATTGTACAATTACTAACGATGGAAATTATGCCATTGGTGAAACTATTTGTTTGCTGTTTTGTGCCTATCAGATCGAATGTTTATTGAGGCTGGTCTAATAATGGTTCGGGTGTGATTCCTGAACAAATAATTAAAATTTCACATTTTAAAACTTTAGACTGTTTAAGCAGTTTGCTTACTGTTTTAAATAAAGAGCATCGTATATGAAATTGTTTCTTATTTCACTTTGTTTAAAACTGAGAATTTCGTCACATTGTCTGGGTGCCCTATTTTAAATATATGCCTAGAAGTAGCTGATTTTTCTCAATGTTCCAGCCTTTTTTAATCAATGTCTGCCAAAAATGTCGCCTGGTTACGTTGATCAGTTGGTTTTTTGTACCTTCAATATATATGCCAACGCACACATGAGAATTTGTAGATTATAAAGAATTTGACGAAAATTGGCAATTTACTCTTAGCATCCAACGTCCTGATTATTTGCGTACTGAATATGGTGTTAACGTTTGTACAAGGGAAGTTCACCCTTGTTATTCGAAATAAACGAACCATTATCCGCTGTTTCATTAAATGTATTTAAGATTTCTAATAAAAAATATAATGTGCAGTATTCCAAGGAAATTGATATTATAACGTTTATGAAAGAGGGTTGTCACACTTTTATCCGTAAGGAACTATAAATTTATATAGCAGCCAACTTTATTATTAACAAACTTCTGGTCAGAATTAAGTTCCTCACATCCTGTTCTTTATCAGATGTAGTGCAAAAACGTTTCCTTAAGTAGTCCGGAAGAGATAACCATATTCGGACAAATACGCTTATAGTCCATCTATTGATTAATGTCATCGAGGAAAACAAATCAAAACTGCAAGATTCTGAGAGAATTATATATATATATATTTTTTAAATTTTTTTTTCTTTATAATGTCCATGCCTTTTTAATTTTACACAGTATATTTATAATTAGGAAAAATAATGTGTTCTTTCTTCCCTAATTACATATATATATATATATATATATATATATATATATATATATATATATATATATGTATATATATATACTCAGTCACCAACCTACAAGTTTGAATGTGAAAGAACTCAATGCCATTATCATTAAGATAGAAACGTTGATAAGAAAAAAAATTTGATAAATGATTACCTGATCTTTGCTTTGTTTAATTTAGGCTGATCTTCAGGTGTTTTGTTTCGTCGATATATTTTGGCGGCCGTTGTCGAAAGCCGTTGTTGAAGGCTTGATTTATTAGTTTTTCTTGTAAAACTTGTCATGATGCGTCAACTAAAAAAAGCGGCCAACAACGGCCGCCGAAATATATTGAATGATTGATTCATTAGTTTGTCTTGTTAATATTGTGAAGATGGGTCAACTGAAAAAGGCGGCCAACAACGGCCGCCGAAATATATTGAATGATTGATTTATTAGTTTGTCTTGTTAAATTTGATATGATGGGTCAACTGAAAAAGGCGGCCAACAACGGCCGCCGAAATATATTGAATGATTGATTCATTAGTTTTTCTTCTTAAATTTGTGATGATGGGTCAACTGTAAAAGGCGGCCAACAATGGCCGACGATATATATTGAATGATTGATTCATTAACGGAAAGTATAATCTCATGCACATTCGTTTCGTGCTTACTGGCGACTCATCAGTAGGAGCCGGTATTACGCCCTTTAACCACTATATATTTGGTTAAAGAATGTGGAATAATAGGACGGTACAATCTACTAGACGAATGTGTAAACCTGCAATAGTGAAGCTAACATCAACTAAAGTCTACGAAAATGCGACTTCAACGCTAACACACACTATATATATATATATATACCGAGTCTGTAAAGGATACTAACACTATGGCTATTGTGTTAGTAACCGATACCAACATTATTGTACCGAAAAGGTACATGGTACTAACACTATGGTTACCGAGTTGGTACATGATACCAACCTGATGGATATCAATTTATGCTATAGTTCACCGAAATTGAGAATTACAACAATTTCTGAACACCTGTTACTCAAGTAAATCCATACACTCTGGCCTTGATCGATATCAGTTATCACATTTCGCGGTAAGCATGACATCATTCAATTCAATACATTAAAGTTAAATACTGTTTGTTGCGAAGATCTAATATATATGCAAGTATGTATTAGGTGTTGCGAACCTAGTAACAAATTAGTTCAGTTGTGACCAGAAGGATAAACCAAAGGCAGCATGAACGGAAAGTATAATCTCATGCACATTCGTTTCGTGCTTACTGGCGACTCATCAGTAGGAGCCGGTATTACGCCCTTTAACCACTATATATTTGGTCAAAGAATGTGGAACAATAGGACGGTACAATCTCCGTTCATGCTGCCTTTGGTTTATCCTTCTGGTCACAACTGAACTGATACTAGATTCCGCAACATAACTTATATTAGATCTTCGCAACAATGTAATATATTGAATTGAATGATGTCATGCTTCCGCAAATACTGTTCGACGGTTCCAAGTGTACAATTCAACTGGGTTCCGGGTGTTCGGAGTGTGTAATACTCAGTGAACGCTCTTGCCATCCATCGAGGTTCTCCGAAACCTGAATATTAGTATCGACCCACTCATCGATTTCAAAAAGGTATCAGTTGCTAACACAATAGCCGCTGTGGTGGTATCGCTTCCTGAACTCGGTATATATATTATATGGTGTGAGTTAGCATTGAGTATCGACCGACTTTAGACCTTCACTAATACGGGTTATCGTCTAGAAGGCCGTCTTCCATTCTTTATTCAAATATATAGTGATTAAGAGTATCTGATAGTCTGTCTTTTCGAACGAATATCTGTAACTTCTCCGTTCTCACCTTTAGTTTGTCTGGTCTGGCTAGACTAATTTGTTACTAGGTTCGCAGCACCTAATACACTTGCATATTGAATCTTCACAACAACAATTATTTGCTGTTAGATAATTTGTATTGGCAGGAAGTGCAAAATAGGGAAACTTCCAATTCTTCGAGTTCGTCTATCGTAATTAAAACTCAATGCCTTAAATGCTTTTTTATTCTTCGCGTATGACAATATTACCACGAATATATATATATATATATATATATATATATATATATATATATATATCATCCAGTAAATTTTCTTCTTGATAGCACACATTATAAGTATCTATTAATTTCACAATATTTAACATATATTGAACATTAATCATTATGTTTTCACTTTTCTACTCAGATTTGTCCGCTCGAGATCACTTTAGTTAAAGTTTGTATAGCGATAAGAGCTTAAAAAACTTAATAGACAGTTAAAGACAATGAATGTTCTATAAAATCTACCTATTTACGAAAATAGGGACCCTTCCTAATCTAACTTTGCGAACATGTTCGTTAAACTGAAAATGGTGCTCTGCCTATAATAGAATTAAAACGTCCGTAAATATGCCCGTGCTAAATGACCCGCTGCCAAAATAGTGGTCATCTACTTCAGATTAAAATCGAACTCGTGAGCGGTGTCCTGATAGTTCATGTCTTGCCAATTTGCTATTCAGTCTCTGTGGTACTTTTTGTCTTTTTAGATGATGATGTCCCCTGGTCATGATAATTATTACAACCTGTTTCCATTTGTGTCCTATTCCGGATCGAAAATAAAGGATTTGATCAATTAATGAAATCTGGTGTCTGATTTTCTTTATAATCAGTTACAAATTACTTCTAAACGCGCTCAATTATTGCATGAGCTCCGGTATATATTTTTGCCTGAATGTCCACTGCATGGCATATATTCGGACATAGTCTTGCTCACTTGGGTCTAAAATAATCGAGATATACAATGGCGATTGATGTTCCCTTGTTGGTTGCGCAGACAATTTGTTTAGGACATACTGAATCTTTGTCTCACTTCCACTTCTAGCGGTTCAATGCTAGCTTCAAATCTGCTCATTAGATCCCACGTTATTCATCCAAATATATAGTGGTTAAAGGGCGTAATACCGGCTCTTACTGATGAGTCACCAGTAAGCACGAAACGAATGTGCATGAGAATATACTTTCCGTTCATGCTGCCTTTGGTTTATCCTTCTGGTCACAAGTAAACTAATTTGTTACTAGTTTCGCAACACCTAATACATACTTGCATATTTATTAGATCTTCGCAACAAACAGTATGTAACTGCTCATTAGATCTACTGAAAGTTGTAGATTGTGGTCAAAATTGACCCGCGCATCAGATGCATTTATGCTATCGGTATAACTTGATCTCATAATGAGTAGTACTAGTGAGAGTGTCGTAAGCCATTCGGACGTTCTGCAAGACGCACATTGCGCCAACTTTACCACGCGATGAAGGCATTTCACAGGACCTTCATATAAAGGATTAAATGCTCCAATATTTTGAACATCACTTCCCAGGAACTATAAGTTATCTTGAATTGTGCATGTCGTGATATTTGGAACTTGACCGGTAACTACAAAATCTGGTACTCCAAATCTTGCGACTCATTTGTGATATTTGTCCGTATCTTGACTAGTTGGTGGTATTACTAGAAGACATTTTTTTCGTCGATGAATCATTGTAATGCAATAACTAAAACCGCGTATTTCATGGGAAGTCATTAAATCAACATGTATAAATCTGAAACCTGCGTAAACAACTCAAAATATTCAAATTCTAAGTGAGTACGACGAAAGACTTTTTAGAGTTGACAGGCCCGGCATGATTTAACCCATTTGGTAACATCTCGTCGATAGACCACACATAGCGTTCTTGTAACAACATTTGCCTACCATCCACACTAGCATGGTTCAGATTGTGGTATTCATCAAATACCGGGTGTCAATATTCCAGTGAATGCCAAATTTTACTAGCCACCTCTCATTTAATATTACACGCAATGACCTCCGCATCGCCTAGCTTGAAATTAGAAAATCAGTATGTTTGTTGCTTCGTGTGAGTATCTTTTTATAGTGTTAATTTGACAAGTAAACGAACTTTATAATATATTTCAATGCCAGATAACAATCCGCTGCTAACTTAACTTTTCCTTTCAAGTGATTGATGCAGCAATTTAATTCACCGAGACGGATAATTTTCTGCAATACGCTTTGCGAATATTTTAGCGAACCTTTCTTTAGGGCCTCCATTAGCGAATTGTTGTCGATCGTCACTTTGAAGGGGTTACATGGGATATATTGTTCAAAAGTAAGGCACACAATCGACGTGAGAATAGGTAAGTGGAATTTAACTTAAAACTTCGTCCATTTATGTCTGAAATGTCTTCGATACATTGCATAGACGAAAGGGTATACGCGCATTATCAAATAAGCAAAATCGGCTAATGACAGCTGCTTTCGCAACGCTTTGTGCTTCGAGACGAATCTGGTGATAAGCTGACATAAGATCATGAACTGCTTTGGACTACTACAGCAATAAAACATTTAGCGTTAATTAGCGAATAGCGATCTGGAGTTGCTACTTAGTTAAAGGCATGATAATCAGCGCATAATCTTCGATCACCGACGTTTTGCTTGGAATGCATATGAATCGGCGATTCTCCTAGATTAGAACTGCTACGAAAAATATTGTCCTCCAGCATCTGCGCAATAATGGATTTGGATGCAAGTAACATTTTTTTATAAAAATATCGAGTTATTGCAAAGACTGGCCGGCCATTAGTTGCTATACGGTACTGCGTAGTTAACCTACCTAGACTGACTGGATCTGAATTATGATATTCAAAAATCTGCTTATGATTTCACTTACTTGTATGTGAGCGGACTCGAACGAGTGGTTGCTTTTGAGTAAAACAACCAGAATATCGTCAAAGCAAAAGAGGCACGCACACTTAAATTCGTAGCACGTTCGCGTCAACAAACGTCCACTATATATATATATATATATATATATATATATATATATATATATATATATATACATAATATATATAGATTGAACGTACGAAATAGCGATTTTCTACAGACTTAAATAATATTTAATTGACTAAAAGACTTGGCACCTTTAGAAAAACAGCTATCCTCGAGCATATATTTGCACCTCGATACCGAGTCAATTTGATTATTTTCACAATTCAACACAAAGCCAATTCCAAATAATTATTATGCATATATATATAACATTCTTTATATAAAACAATAAACACCCGGCCTAAAAATTTAAAATTTCACCAACATTATATTATACTCGACTGGAGACGAATAACAAAAATAACAATAATTTAAAAGCGTCCAGGCAGTCCTGAATGCCCACTGGATCTGTATTAACGAGGATACGATCGGACTAGAAAGAAATGAAGTAAAAACAGCTGTTAAACAGCATCACTACCACAACTAGCTGTGACAGAATATGGTAAAAAGCATGAGCGATCATCTCTGCAATCTGCAAAACCTGCAGTGTTACGAAGAGGACTAAATAAATCTTAGGAATAAAGAGAAACGAAACACAATGTACGGAGATAACATTTCGTGCACATAGCACAACAAAGTGAACGCCTAGACAAAATTCCTTTCATCAATATAAGAATAAAATCTATCTCAAAATAACTATAAAATACCCCTACACACAAAGACACATACACAGAATAATACAAATAGGCATTCATAAATAAACTTGTAATTATCAACCAAAAAGAAATAAATTGGACAGAAATTAAGATAAGTAGCCACCAATTTAATTAAATGTAAACCCAGGATACATATCTATAAAAGAATGCCATTTATTGTTGAATGATCTCGAAATAAACCGGCCATTATCCATATTTTTATTAAATGTTTTTTCTTCATAATAATAAATTTTCTGTGTAAAATTTAGAGGCAATAGACGTTATATATATATATATATATATATATATATATATATATATATATATATAAGTTAATTTTTATGAGTGTCAGACTAAATAAGAATCCAGTCAACAAAATAAATTCCATTTGATATCTTAAGAAGTTTCATTTAGTGAAAACAGTTTGTAATAAAATCATGCTCATTAATTTAATTATTTATATTTTTTATATATATTTAATTATTTATTTATTAACTTATTCCTTTATTTAGTTATCTTGTGTAATGATTAATTGCTGCATACGACAGCAAACACAAGTCTATAATATAAAAATCCAAACTTATGGACTCAAGTCGCCTAGTGGGGAAAGTGAATTTTAATTTAACTGTGAAAATGATTCGAAGCTGCAATCACGTATAGCAAAGACGTAATACAAGCATCTGCATGAACATAATTAAAAATTATTTGCTAATTGCGGAATTGATAATAAAAAGTAGTTAAATGGATTTCGATATTCGAACGCAAAATTTATGTCTACCGAAGAGAAGGGCGTAACGATAATGGAATCGGCCCATTAGATATTTTTAACTGATATATATTCAAGAATTAATCTCGGTCAAAGTTTAAAATTAATTCCTGAAATTATACTTAAATTGCAAATAATTTCTTAGGTGAAATAGTTTGCACTAAATGAATTTAAATAGGACATGATTATTTTGAACTTTATGCCGTACCCAATTTCAGCATTCATTTACAATTAGATTCAACTAAGGTATAAGCTCCTATAGAACAAATAATCTGGCTTTTACTGATAAGTGTTCAATAGAGAAAACCCACGTTTTATTCATTTCTTTCATTTGCTAATTTATTTAATTCTCAGTTTATACGGGCAATATGTGCAATTAAATCCTGCATTATACTTCAGTACAATTTTATTTGCAAGGTTAGAATTTTCTTTTTCTTAATGAACGGAAAATATTTTCTATATGGTAATTTAATCTTATTGACATTCCTACGAGGATCTACCTGAATCAACATCTGAATCAAGCAACATTAGATTTAATACTGGGAATTGCTTGCATTACATATCTTGCTTTGAGTAGCAGATAAATTTCATGTCTCTAAAATGGTCGCTCAGTGGTTTGATTTCAGGCCTTTGCACTTCTGTAAATTACTAAAGAGTGCCCGTTATGGGAAAACTGGGCTGACGGTTGAATTGTGTTTGCCACCTAGTTCGCTATAATTATAAATTAATAAACCACACACATTTTAGCTAAGTATTTTAAATTATGCTGATTAAATTTTTATAAATAAGTTTGCTCATCTACCGAAAATTCGCTTAATTTCAATTATACTCTGTTGTTTATTTCAATAATTTAATTATTTTCCTAAATGAATGTTTAACATTTACTTAACTTCATCATTTTTAATTCTTTTAAAATAATGTTTATGCGTATTCATGTATATATGTTTGATATAAAATAAAAATATAAGTTTGGAAATTGAAGTAATCTACTTTACTATTATTGTCCTAAAAGGTAACTAAATTGTATCACAGTTTTGATTATATACGATAGTATTTGGTTCCGAGTCCTGGGGAAATATTGCCATAATAATGAAGATTTCATCTGTATTGTCATGGTAAAATCTTCAATTCATTCTAGAAACAATTGGATTTCTACAAAAGGAAGAATGATTTTTTATATCTGAAGTGTAAGCGTTTTTGCCACCATCGCTTTTTCGCTTGTTTCAGAGTTTCAGCTGGGTCCACTTTTTATGATATCGGCTACAGTAGAAAGAATACATAATTTGGAAACATTGCAATGATCATTCATAATTTTCAGTTTCATTTACTAAAAATGGAAATGTAAAGATTAGACAGGATGGTGAAAATCCAGGTTATTATATTATTATATTGTATTATATTATATTATATTATATTATAATATATTATATATTATTATATTATTATATTATATTATTATTATGTGTATTATATTATGTGTATTATATTATTATTATTATGTGTGTATTATTATATTATTATTATATTATATTATTATTTTATATTATTATTATATATTATTATTATTATTATTATTATTATATTATTATATTATATTATTATTATATTTTATATTATATTATATTATATTATATTATATTATATTATATTATATTATATTATATTATATTATATTATATTATATATATTATATTATATTATATTATATTATATTATATTATATTATATTATATTATATTATATTATATTATATTATATTATATTATATTATATTATATTATATTATATTATATTATATTATATTATATTATATTATATTATATTATATTATAATATATTATTATATTTAATTATTTAACTTATTTTCATATTTTATATCTAATTTGAAAATCGCAAAGTTTACTGATATTAGTAAATAACAATTCATGTTATTTTACATATTCCCTTGAAATAAAAATAAGCAAAGATGTAAAATTTAATGAATTTGTTATTTGTCCAATTTTCCTTGACATCAACTGCTGCCTCAA
Organism: Eudiplozoon nipponicum; assembly: GCA_029291075.1. Lineage (NCBI taxonomy): Eukaryota > Metazoa > Platyhelminthes > Monogenea > Mazocraeidea > Diplozoidae > Eudiplozoon > Eudiplozoon nipponicum. Next base: position 17,084 of record JAQBSW010008843.1, read on the forward strand.
AATAGTTCATTATCGTGTTTCTTTATTACATTTATTTTTGGTTGACGTCTTTGCCAAGAAACATGTATAAACTATCAAACCAAATGTTCACGAAGGTAAAAAGGGTATAAATCCAATATAATTTATTCAAATATATCCAACAAATAAAAAAATATATGGTCTCTCATGATCATGTCACGACGATTATCTGACGAAAATGGATTAGGTCGCGAGTTAAATGAATTTCTTGGAATATCAGAACTCAAACAATGGCTTTTAGTAGTCCTCCATTTTTTTTACTTCGCATCAGAGTCTAATACAATGTGTGCAACATTTAGTAATTATTTTAAATGCTTCGTCTTGAGAACATAAGTGTGAGGTTTCAGCAATGTGTTGCGCAATTGCAGACCTGGATTCACCATTTGATTTGAAACAGGCGCTTACGATGTAATGTTCTCTCATTCGAGTAAATAACCGTCTTGTCGATCGGCCTACGAAAGTTGATCGGCAGCTTGCGCAGGTATATTTGCAAATAATGTTTGATGCGGTATTCACAGCTGTCGCTCTTTTAGTGCTAGTAACAACAAGTGTGTGACCTTAAATAACACTCATAGATTAGCTGCATTAAACGTGCGCGTTAATGTCGTAGTGACCTTATTTTAAAATCCTTTATTTTTGCAATAATTTGGTTGTTTTAAAAAAAAACTCGATCTAAATTTTTCTCGTGCGCTAACAATCTTTCCTTCCAGGCTCTGTTGGTTGAGTGCTTTTTATTGGAAACTTAATTTTTATTTGTTATAAAATCGTCTCATCTTCAATTTGACAGATAATAACGTCGCATTTTGTATGTCTCCTAACGAGGAATAAAGGCGCATTTAAGAAGAGTACCTGATTGTAATGTTTAAAAATCTGCTTTTGAATAATTGAAAATAAACGCATTAGAATAATAATGAAATTTCTATTGATCGAGAAATTTTGCGAAATTATTTGTAAAGTCATTCATTTCTTTTTCAATCTGAATTTTATCAGCATCCTCATATTTTTAAGATGCATTGAATACACGTTCTCTCAACCTTCATGGGTCATAACCGAGCGATCGAATTATCCTCTCAACGTGTTGTAGTTTTGATTCTTTTGGATCAAGCATACATACATTCACTCACTACTTGAACGTGTAGTTAATCACAAAGCACTCCTACATCTACCGTAAAAATATTTCAATAGCACTTAATGCAGATAAGCAAACATTTACTTTAACCAAATGAGCCCCATGACATTTATGACCAAACTTATATTCTTGGGTTAGGTATTCAGGATATTACTCCAGCTACTTAAACACAATTAACATTCTCTTGACTATTCATTAAACTTATTCATAAAAAAACACTATTTGTTATTTTTGAAGGCAATAAACATTATGTAAATACGTTCAATTATATATTTCTTTAATATTCGTTCATAATAACGCCAACGGTAAAAAAAAACAGAATAGTTATTTTTGTCGAGAATATTTTATTTTTCATCCATTTAAATTTGCAGTTAATTGTATTTAAATACCGCATGAGTTTCGCCGAATAAATAAAAATGGAAAATCGCTTGAAAAAAAAAATTTCACTGTTTCGATTTGTTGATCAGATGATAAGACATTTATTTTTATGTTATTATGTGAATACCACTATAACAGTAAATTCTTGAAATATTATATACAAATTTACATTGACAAACCAGCCAACAAATTAATAAAACACTTTCTGCCTAAAACATTGCGCAGAATCATAACATTTTATTATGTACTATGCTGCGTTATCCTATGCAATTTGATTGAATAAATTACGCAATTAACACTAATCCAGCGTCATTTAATCAATCACACAACATAGCAAAGCAACAGTAAGTCGTGCGTATTTATGCGACGAGGACCTCCTTGTTCATTATAAATCCAGACGACTAACTGAATAATTATTAGTGGCCTGCCCATTGTCAAATAAATATATGTGTAGTTTCTTATTTATTATATCGACATATATAATCATGTTTTTAACAGCATTTATGATGGTTACAATTAACTGTCAACAATGCATCTATTTAACTAATATTATGATAATAATATAAAGAGGAATCGATTAAATGTTCACCAATTCCATTTAGCGAAGTATTGACAAAATGAAGGTGGAAATTAAAGGCAGATCATCACACACACACACACAAACACAAACACGGTAAATAAAGCAATTCCGCACAATTAAAACGAATATTATTTTATTAGAAGAATGTTTAGATTGCGTGCAGGTCAGTTAGAAATCAAAGTCTACCTGAGGTGATTGGGGTTTTACTTAATTTGATAAACGATTTTGTAAAGCCATCGCATCTAGTTTTGGCATAGCACGGATTTAAAAAATGTTGACGATTAACCATACTTGTGTATGCGTATTTGTGCACGTATACTAACCAATGTAAATTTAAATGTAGGAGGCTGTTCGGAATTTTGTATTTAATTAAATTTTTAATTTGTTCATTTAAATTGAAATTCAACAGTTTAATTTTTGGGCAGATTGAACAGTTTCTGGTGTAACTTTTTGTGAAATTTAAAAATTTGACCTAATTAAATGTTTAAGATTGATATTTTGTGTGCTGGTAGTTACAAATACAATGTGGAAGGTTTGCGCAGTAGCAGGAAAACATGTTACAACTTTTTATTTATTTAATTCTATGAGAATAACATTCAATAGCTTATCATCAAACTAACAATTAACAGATTATTATTCGGTATTGTGTAGTTGTTCACATGATATTTCAAATATTCCAAGAATTATCAGATTAAAATGAATGTTTTCATATTTCAACAGTTTTCAACGCACAAATCTGTTGGTATTATTAATAAATTTTTAACATATAGTCGGTTTCTTTTAGGTGATTTGATTTTTAACCCGAAATTTCATTTCAAAATGAACATCCAGACAGTCATTTAATTGAATGTCAAGCTTATGCATAAACAAAACATTCTCGAATAGAAATTTTTAAAGTTACCTTCTTGGTGGGAAAACTTTAAATAGCATGAAATGATCTCGATAACTGGTATATTCTGTTTTGTCGCGGCTTGAAATTTCTTGCAAATTACCGTGAACAAACCAAAACAAATGTACTTATGTGGCTTTACTTTATTAATTAATGAAGTATTTTCTATATTTCGAATTAAATAATAAATCAAGGTATGGAAGCATAAATTTATAATAAGGCATTTGAAGAAATCAAAGTTAAATAATCATTTTCTTTTCGCCAGAACTCAAATCGACGGATAAATCGCAAGTAAAATTCTAATTTCAGGTAAAGGTAGATGCAGATTTCAGTGAAATCACGTAATTAACACCAAATAGAGGAAGTTCAGTAATATGTTTAATAAAAACTATGTCAGCAGAAAAAATTGTACGCCAAGATTGAACCCTATCTATTATGTAGCAGGTTCAGTTCCTATTCTCTTTCATATTTTAGGTGACCATAAATTGGTGTGTATGACACATGCCAATAATAAAGCTTTTAAATTTTAATTAAGGCTATGTGTTTAAGCATTCATCCATATTTGGAGGCTATCGCAATAAAAAGATCTTTTTCATATTTGCGTAAACAACAAAATACGCTCGTGCACAAACCTGCCCATAAGACTTTTAAAGCCCCATGTTAAAAGCTTTATAAATATGTTTCTGTTATTTGAACTTTATTGATTATTATATATTTATCCTTTCTTTGTATTTTTTGTATGGACTTTTATATTTGAAGAAAATTAAATTCTGTAGCCTATTACCTCAATAAATCTTTTTATAAGATGGAACAAAATTGCTTCTGTACAATACATTTGTTTAAAAAATTCAAATGATGAAATGCGTATGGTTTATATATAAGAAAAACTTTAATCAATTATTATGACCTTACTTGGTAATCCGATATAAGCAATTATAATCGTCAATGAGAATAGAATATCTGCACCTGATAAGACAGAGTATTGTCCTTTGTTATTTTGTATAATTTATAATTGGTTTTGACGACATAATGACCGCAAATCTGTGAGAAATGACTACGTTCTAAGTGTTGACAATAATGTGGATAAATTTCACTTTGTGCAAATCTCAAAAGTGGCCACAACTTAACAAACTTTGCTGAATGCATTATTACATCTGTATTATTCCTTTGCAAGCAAATATATAAAATTAGAAAATTGAATTATTAAATAATATGTTAATGACCAGGTTTTATTAAACCTCGAGATTGTTCAATGTTTAATTAATCAAAAATTAAATAATCATTTAATAAATTGGTCGGCAAGCTGGTCTAATATTTATGCTGTAAATATTGCAAAAATTTATCATGTTTTATCACGAGTTTAGAAAATTAAAACAAATATTTTATTAAATGTGTGTAAGTTGTTGCGCACCTAGTGACAGATTAGTACAAATAGGACCAGGATGATAAAACAAAGTAGGCAAAAGCGGAAGGTATGATTTGATGTTCACATTCGTTTCGTGCTTACTGGCAACTCATCAGTAGGAGTCGGTATTACGCCCTATACTCACTATATATTTTGGTGTGGAATTTGTGATAATTGGACGGTACAATTTTCGTTACGAATATGTGCATCTGCATTAGTGGATAATGCTACATAAAAGCCAACTCAGTATACACACACACATATATATATATACTGGGCCTATAAAGGATACCATAACTATGGTTAATGTGTCTGTACCTGACATCAACACTACAGTTGGCGAATAGGTATATGTTTCCAACACAGTGGTTACCGAAAATTCATATGGTATCTACATATACTCTACTGCAGTTCACCAAAATTTAGAATTACAACTACTTCTCAACATCTGTTGCTCCTGAAAATCCATAAACCCTGTTTTTGATAGATTTCAGTTAACCCTTTTCGTGAAAATCATAAGATCCTTCAATTAACTATAAAGCGGTAAAATACGGTTTTTTGCGCACTTATTAACAGCGGAATGCATAATCTGAAGTTCACATTTCTTTAGTGCTTACTGAAAAATCATGCGACTTAAAAGCCAAAATAGTGTTTAATTTAGCGTAGACTACTCATCGTGAAACCACTTCTTTTAATTAATTGCAATGGGTTCGAAGAAAATGCCAAAAAGTGTCCATCACACTTTATAATAGGAAACTAAGTTATCCAGATTTTATTGCAATTATTAATTTGAAAGAACTCAGAAATAAAAAAATATACAACAACATTGAATGCATTTCGTAAAAGGATATTTATGAACGACAGGCCTTTCAATTTTAACGTAATATATTTTCTACCGTAGTGGTAAAGTTTTGCAAATTGATACTAGTATTAAAACAAACAGTAGGCAGCTTGAGGAAGCAATTCTTCATGCAAGAAATATAACAGTAATATGGTAGACGATATGGATTTCAATATCGTTATTTAATTAACATTATTTAAGTAGATTGCAGTATAATACGTATACAGAAAATTTTTAAAAATTTTGTAGTTACTCGCTGTAATTTCTAACTCCTAGTGCAATAATAGAATTCTGGCATAACAAACTTTCTATTCAATTTTATTTATGAAAGGTAGATAAGCTCCTTCGTATTTCTGGCATAGTAGACATATTAGCAGCTTCTTAATAATGCTCCACGTTATTAACACTGCATGTACACCTTGATTTTTATTTCGGTGACACTTCCTTCAACAACGAATATATTACAAGCATCCAAATTAAAAACGCTGCATTCACTGATATCTATCTTTGGCTTTTAAAGCAAAACTAATTCTATGTATATTCAAAGTAGCTTATCAGTTTAATAAAAATAAATATGTAGTCCTAGTCTTCTGCAAGGCTACTATTTCAGTCACTTGTTAAGAATTGCATCATCCCAACAATAGCACAGTTTAGATCAGTCTTATTATTAGGCTTGTTGGTTTGTTGGGCATTTATTATCATCGCCGATTTAATAGAATATCGATTTATTTAATAATAGAAAGCTTTAGACACAGATTTACGTAATGTTGTAGACAAAGGTCAACGTTTCGATGTCTAGTGTTTAAAAATCATTCACCCTGCTGTGATAAAAACCTAAAGGCGTGTACATACTCTATCATTAGTTTTATATTGCAGCCTATGTACACTAGTCATTATTAAGTTTGTTATTATCTATTTATGTTATGGGTTTTCTATTAATCGTGCCCATCCTTATCTATACACTATATGCAAAATCAAACTATATTCATATGCACTAGTCATTTCTCAGTTGTTAATTATTTTTTCTTGTTGCCTATTTAATATTAACCGTATTTATGCTTCTTTAAATCGAGTTTTCAAGCTTGAAGTAAACACCAATTTAACCAGTCGACGAACAACATAGCAAAACCTCCGTCAGTCCCACGTTGTGAGGCGTTTCGACCTTCTGTGGTCACCATAATAGGACGATTGCAAACTGACCGCATTGCATATATATGGAAAGCAAAATTAGATATGCAGCTCTCCACTCTAGCAATCTCGCATACATTGCAGGTTTTTGCTTTTATGGACATTCTTTACAATACAAGTTTATTATGTCACCGTTCCAGAGTCTTCACTTAACAGGTTCATAAAAACTAAAGTATAATTATTCGATTATATACAAGACAGTATTTAACCGTTGTATAACACCATCCACATGCGAACAGTATAGTCAAATATTAACATCTGCTGTCTTATATGATAAAAATCTCAAATGTCCTTACAAACGCTTTGCTATCCGCTCTTTTTAATGTAACAAATTCCCACTCTTGTCATAAATACTGACCTATTATATACATACATGTTTAGTATAAACCAAGCCTTGTATAGTGTGGAAAATGCAATTCAGCCAGTAGACCAATTTCATCTGATTGGTAGCTCATCATGTCTATAATAGTAGATAATTGTGAAGGATATATGTGAATACATAAGCAGAAAATTTGTATTACCAATGCGAAATGATGAATCCATTTATAGTGTTACGGCTTAGTTTAAATTATCTCAATTACACTGTAAGACGGTATAAAAACAATCCAATAATTAAAACATATTAACAGAGTAATTTTAAGTAAAATTGTTTTGCGTCAAATTGATCACCTTTTATATGATATTAAAATTATTGTTATCATCAGTCTAATAATTATAAAAATATTTTTTATTATTGCTTATATTTTTTGTTTGATCTTTTTATTACTATATTAGGTATTATTATTATTATTAATATTAATTTCTAATAATATTATTTTGAGACAACCGGCCTAATAAATAAATTTAGTTATAATCCGAATCTGTGCTTTTCGATAGCAATTTTTCATACTAATTTTTTTATTGTTTTAGCTCATAATATTTAATTAAAATTATAGTAGTTACGCATAAAGAACAGATGGTTCATATTTAAACAAAATGCTCTTCCTTGTAAATAAGCTAATGCCTGTCTGCATATAAATTGCGTGCCTTGAGGAGCACAAGTATGCATGGATTCTAAATAAATTTTTCAATCCCTACTTATATTTTCAAATTTTTTAGTTCCTTCATTTTGATATATATATTCTAATTGCAAAGAAAAGGAAGATTTTTTTCTTTTCGTGTCATCGGTTTTGTGTAATTAATTAGAAAATAACACTGAGATAGCTTCTCCCTTAATTATCAAAACCTGGACTTTTGTCAATAATCATGCACAGACGTGCTCATTCAAATAGAAATGCATTTCGTTGAAAATTGACTTCCTGTTTAGTGTAAAAACGTGGTGTCTGAAAATAACGAGTTGCGAAATTAAACATTGGCGTTTGGAAAACAAAACGCAGAGAAATTCATTTTGGCTGGTTTGTAAGAAAAAAAAATTTTAGATGATTTTTGTGATTTTTGTGCTGGGTCATGTACGTTTATTGTTGATAGTCTGTTTTTGCGCTCAAATGTTTCATAATACCGTATGAAAAATATAAATATTTTACATCCGTGTACTCATGCAATACCTACATCAAATGGAAAAAAATGAATTTTCGCCGTTTATCAATATTGAACATGATCTATTCTCCCTATTTAATATAACTCATTTTTACAGGTGCCCATGTCTAATATTCAAATTTAAAATAATCTCTCAAAACTACAGGCGCATTAAAATTAATCAGAAATATTTGCGTGATTAAACATTTGATCAGCTTTTTGTATCTTATTACGTTTATTTCATCTGGATTTAACGAATAAGGGATACGTATGATTGCAGCCAAACCCCAAGCGATCATTGATTGTTTAGTTGACCATATATATGTGGCTAGAACTATGTTAATGTTCGTCAATGCATAGAAATTTTGCGGACGATATTTCCAATCAAGTACTAAAGGTGAGAAACGCAAATATAATATAGCTTTCCATATATATGCATTGCGGATTGATTCTCTTTAGTCAGTTTGCCGTCATGATGATCATTGAAAGTCGAAACGCATCAGTACGATTGGCTGACGGTAGTTTTGCTATATTGTTCGACGATTGTTTAAATACAGTAGGATACATGTTTACTTCAAGCTCGCAAACTTGAATTAAAGATTAGTTACCAACACTGGCGTAATCATTAATTGTTTAAATGTAGATTCAAACAGTGAAATGTTTATTTTTTAAGAAGTCCTTACAATAAATCGTTGAATAGTTTACACTAAACAATCAAGACAGCTATACAAACAAATTATTTTTTCCGGTTATTATAGTACAAATAACTTTTAAATATTTCTAAATTTTTATGTCACAGATCTCTAGATACGTAATAAAATTTAAATCTATACAATTAAAATTGACATTAAACTTTGCTTTAATGAAATCATGACGATTAAAAATTTCTAGCCTGATATGCGCTTCAAAACTAAAAAAAAATTCGGTCCCAAATGTTCTGATTTAGTTCATCTTATAAATATAATATAAAAAATTAAATGTATAAACATTTTACGATAAATAATAATTCGACAAATGAGTCGGTTTCCGTATTGTGACATTCATGCTTTTCATATTTTATGATATCTCTGAAAACAACGCCATTTTAATAAATAAATTTGGCGAAATTTAGACAAGCAACAATCCTATTTTGGTTAAATAATCTTTTGACAATATAAAAAAATTTTCGGCTGCGCTAACTGAAGAGTTACGAACATCTGTTGTCGTCGTAAAAGCAAGACAACAAACTGACGAACGAGGATCAAATTACAACATACATCAGAACTTGGGCCATCTTTATCATCCAAAACACCAGACTAGCAGCAAATTGATGTAGTAGAAGCTGCATTGTCGGCGCCCGAGAACCCTTCAAAAAAAACCTTCGCTGTATCCCTGGTTAAACGACACATTTAATGTACTTGGAGAATGACTATCAAAATAATGCAATAATTATTCGTCCATGAAATAGACAACAACAAAAGCCTGAAAAACAAGCGTTACGTAAAATTACGACTGCCTTTAATATTCACACACCTTCTCACTCACAATTACGTGGCTCCACTTATTTAGCCTAAAATATTCCTGTTTATATGCAAATGAACACAAGTAAAGCTTTAAATGGGACTAATTCACACGCAATTAATCCAATAGGAGTCCATGAAATGTTAAGCTAAAGAATGGTAATTGCATTGTTACTAATTTATATCAAAATTGGCCTACTTCCAACAATACATTTCCGTTGACTTTTAATTTTGTCTTTCTAAACATGTACTCCATTAAACCCTACATTTCTCTTGACTTGTAATGTTAATTTTTCTAAACATTTACTCCATTAAACCCTACTCTATTTCCCGAATACATGAAATGCCTATCTAAAAAAGGACACAGTATTGTCTCTAGGTGTTACCCTAATTTGACCTTAATATTTCAGTGTTACAAATCTTTCTGCTTCTACATATAATGTATTCATTATAAAATCGTGCCTTGAAATCATCTTTGTAAAATTTTATACAAAATATTCAGTAAATTATGTTAAGACAAAAAAATATGGTTTCAATAATTCTGGACCTAATAATGAGCACTCTTAGTATTTAATGCTAAAATTCACTTAAATAATTATTTTGACGTATTATTCACATTTTTTAGAGTCAATTTGATATATCGGTGCTTTTAGCATTGTCTATGTGGCATTGAACTGGTATCTTTTTTCAAGGATTTCATCACTTTGGCTCAAACTATTCCCGATGATGCAGCTTAGTCGTGCATTCAACCAAAGGAGGTGTGTCTATGGCTTCATACATATATGTGTGCAGATAACGCGTATTCTTGGGGACAACTCGTATTTGATATTAATTTTACAATACCCATGTTCATTTCTAATGAAATAACTAAATTCCTGTATCATTTCTTGCAATTTCAACAGATGCAAAATAATGCATAACAAAATATATCTCATTCTAATGTAAACTGATTTTAAAGAAGCATCAAAAATGAAAAAAAGCAGTAGTGATTAATATTTTATGTTTTATCATAGGTAAGGTCAATTGCATAATACAAAAATTTAAATGGTGTTTACCAGAAACCAGCGTGATCGATACTGCTGGCCTTAATAAAATTGTAATCATTTTCATAATGCGCTCATTTGCCGCAACAATTATAAAAATCAAAGTTGCGAACTTCATATATATACCAATCACATTATATAGATAAAATTTTTTTCATAAAATATAGTGCAGAAAAGGCAGTTCATCCAGTAGATTTGTTCCGTCTTTATTAGAAAGTAATTAAGTACTAAACAGAATTCGCAGAAGACGGTGTTCGAACCTGGCCTGTCTGCTACGGAATATGATACTCAGACCATTAGGCTACCTTGCCGTACGTTGCGCGCACTTTCCAGTTATCTAATAACCAATTTATTTTGGCTTATGTGACCTCTGTGTGTTTAGATCAACAGACTACGAAGCGAACATGCTGAAGTTCGAGCCCTGTCCTCGGAATATTCTGCACAGTAATGGAAGAGTTCCCGACAAGGATGAAACAGATCTACTATAGAAATTTATTTTTTCTACATTATAAAACGCTAAGTGTATATATATATATATATATTATGATTGCTGTTTTATATTAAGATTGCAACCTTGATGTAAATAATTATTGTCACCGCCCCGAAATCAATGTCTTTTTAAATATTAACATTGTCTATAAACATCCCAGGAAACTTTGCATGATTAAAGAAACACACAATTCACATATATATTTTAACAAAAATTTACAAAATTATATGAAGTTGCATAAATTGCTTGACTGTAAGCAAAATTTCGAAAGCACAAAATATTATGCGATAAACATATTTTTGTAATTAGCTGGATAAGTATATTTCAGAACAAATAGTGCTTTTTGAATGTATTGCATTTCAATAAGAAAATAGTCATAATGGCGCTCTTTCTCTTTTAATCAACATCAAGCTAATTTTACACAAGATTCGTTATAAAATTATTTATATTTAATAAAAAATATATTAAACTCTAATGAGTAAGCTTAGTGTGACTAAATGACCAACTGACTTCGTATGTTGACATTTAAACATTATCATTCTTTCAGTCACAAACTTTGATGGCTATTTGGTTTTGTTTTTATTAATTTTCAGCATTCAATCTTGTACCTGTTGATAAGTAGTAAGTGTGAAGGTCTGTTCAATGTACAATTCGGTGGCATCTACATTGCTCAATCAAGTGACACGTGCCAGTCTGATGGAATGGTTATTCTTTCATAAGAATTCACGAAATAATTGACCATCTATGCAACAAAACTATTTCGCTTATTCAATTGGATTTTCCTAAAAATATACCACTAGCTTTGCAAAAATGCACTTAACAATACAATGATATATATTTTCGAGGTAATATCCATTTCCTCAGTAATATATTATAAATTAAACACCAGGGCGATAAACACATTCAGTTAATAAATTAAAGTAAATTTATTTGTGACCATTGTTTGATAGATTATACTAAAATCTTTCTATTAGACGTTTCTACACAAAAGCCTAAATTACGCAGCGTGTATAAATGGTTTTCAAAATTAATAAATGAAATTTCGTTTTGATTGTATTAAACTTTTGGGACAGTTTGATTCATGCTTTGGCTGGTTATTCAAAGATTCTGTTTTTGTTAATTGATTTCAAATTGTTCAATATCTGGTCATTCGTCTTGTATCAGCTGGACGCCCTTCTAGGCTTAGCATATTGTCTGTTTGAGACAAGTGTGTACATTTTGTTCCTATTCAAAAATTTTAAAATTATTTTCTGTTTTGGTACTACATTGTGCAAGTGTGCATAGTTGTTCGTAATTTATACAAATTGCGTTTCGTGCAAAGCCAGTAATCTTTCCTTTCTTTGTGGCGCCTCTGATGGTTGCTTTGTCTTTTGTCTGCATTAATTTCTTAATGTCACATTTTTTGCTTATGTTTCAGATAAAATAAAATTGTGTTTGCTTGATATGCGTTTTGCTTCTATTTATTCACGACCGGACTCTTTGACATTCAGCACGATTTCAGGCTGTGGGATAACGCGCGATTCATTAGTGTTTGACAATTTTTTCGCTGTGCATTACAATGAACGTAGAAGTCAGTTTGGCTCACTTGGTTTGCTCGTATATCGTGTAGAGGCCCTTTGGTCACTACCATAAGAGAGCCTCTGGGATGCCAGGCCCGGAAAATCCATATATGCGATATGATCATCTAGTTTGGAACACTTAAGTTCCTCTGAACTATCTTTTAAACTACACTAATTAAGTCTACTTGCTAATTGCTCTGTATCCACAATATTTAATAAACCAGCCATTATATTATCAAATTACTTGCAATTTATATATAATATTAATTAATATTACCGGGATACGCTGATATTCACAGAGTACCGAACGAGACGGTGGTGACCTTAAAAACAAATATCCACGTCAATTACCTGAAGCAAATTTGAGATTCTTCTCACTGATGTATAATAAGAACAATAGATGAGTTGATTACAATAATTTATTAGCAAAGATATCGGAGATGGAACCACGCAGTGTTCCGCCTGTGCAATTCAGCAACTCAGATAAAACTCTCATTTAACCTTCGACAAGACAAGTCAAAAACTTCGACAATATGAACAAAAGAACTTCCAAAATATTTACAATATTTAAAAAAAAATGCAATATTGTCTTACGAAAACAGCAATAACATCAAATGTCCAATTAAAAAAATTTGATTTATTTTTATATGAGGAGTTAATTGATGTCCAATAATTAAATTAACCTCCACAATCGGCTCGTGCTACTCTTAGATACTGTTTGTGGCGGATAACTCATATAAAGGCAATTATTTATTAGGTGTTGCGCGCCGAGAAATAAATTAATTAAACCAAAGGCAGCATGAACGGAAAGTATAATCTCGTGCACAATCATTTTGTGCTTACTGGCGACTCATCAGTAAGAGCGGGTACTACGCCCTTTACTCACCATATATTTGGGCAATTGCTTTCCATATATATGCAATGCGCTTTGATCATCGCTAGTCAGTTTGCCGTCATACTCTGATGATGATCATGGAAGTTCAAAACGCGTCAGTGCGTTGCGACTGGCGGTAGTTTTTTTGTTGATCGACGACTGGTTAATTTCAATGGGATTGGTGTTTACTTCAATCTCGCAAACTTAATTTGAAGAATTGTTACCACCACACGCGCAATCAATTATAATTTAATTGTATTGTCTTTATATGTGTGTGTGGCGTAAGCTAAAAAGAGCTAATGTTCGTAACTGAATAGAAATTGTGCAGCCAACATTTCCAGCCACGTACAATGTTTGCAAGACTACTAGAGGAGAGAGACGCATATCTAATTTTGCTTTTCATATATATGAAATGCGGTTTGATCCTCGCTAATCAGTTTTCCGTCGTACTCTGAAGATGAACATGGAAGGTCGAAACGCGTCAGTGTGTTGCGACTGGTGGTAGTTTTGTTATGTTGTTCGACGTCTGGTTAAATAAAATGGGATTGATGTTTACTTCAAGCTCGCGAACTTGATTTAAAGAATGGAGTAAGGAATGTTGGAAAATAGGACGATATCAGGTTCTGACACACCAATCATAGTGTTAGCACTCTTTCCAGGCTCGGTATATATTTGGTATACAGTGAGTTGCCTTTCAAGTTACATTGTCGAAGACTTTATATGAAGTTAGCTTCACCACTACAGGTTTATACATTCGTATTGGAGAGGGTGCCGTCCTGTTTTCCCACATTTCTCACCCAAATATTTAGTGGGTAAAGGGCGTAATACCGGCTGCTACTGATTGGTCGCCAGGACGTATGAAACGAATGTGTACGAGATTATGCTTTGCGATCACAATGTCTTTAATACATTCTTCGTACTAATCTTCTCTAGATCAATATAATTGTCAGGTGTTGTCCGATTCGATTTTTTGTTGTGTCCATTGCCTTCAAATCTTACACATTATGTTTTTTAATTAGGAAGAAAAAACACATTAATAACAAAGTGAATAATGGCTATATATTTCAAGACAACTAAACTTCATTTTACAAACTTTCATTTATATATATCCTCTGTTTTCAATTGATTATGAGAGTGGCAACAAATCTGACTCGGTTTAACTTCTATTTATTGTTTGGACAGATTAGTAAGTGTGTATAAGTTGGAGTCTGTGTGCGTGCCTGTTTGCATGTTAAGGTCTTTCTCGCTGTATTGAAAAGTGTTGTCTGAGATCTGGCTGTTCTTGTATTGAGGGTTTGAGCGATAACCAGCTGTTCTCATTGTTGGCTTTTACGTGTACGTGTTATTTTTCTAAAATTTAGTCTTTGGTTTCGCCTTGT
>JAQBSW010008844.1:0-31869 GCA_029291075.1 Eudiplozoon nipponicum
CTAATACATACTGGCATATATATTAGTTCTTCGCAACAAACAGTATTTAACCCAGCAATTGAATTGCGATTATTTTAAGCTGTCAATATTTGTGCACTCACTTTGTCTGCCTTTGTCACTACAGGAACTCCGTAAGAGATCTTCCCTTGAGCACATTTGTATTTTTAATTTAAATTTGAGGAATAAAGTGCTAATTGAGGTATAACCTTACTATAAAGCAGATATATACAACGCTGTAAAAGAGGCCATTTTCTGTTTTCTAGAACCCATATCGACTGCAATATCTGCTGTATTATTTGACAAATAAAACACCAATCCCAATGTATTTAACCAGTCGTTGAACAACATGGTAAAACTGCTGCCAGTCGTACGCTCTGACGCGTTTCGACCTTCCATGATCATCAGCAGTGTATCAAAGCAAACTGATTAGCAAGAACCAAACCGCATTGCATATATGTGGAAAGAAAAAGTTCAAAAGCGGCTCTCAACTCTAGTGCTTTCGCTTAAACTTTATTTTACTGGAAATTTCGGTTGCACAATTTCTACGCAGTCACGAGCATTAACTGTTTGCAGCGTTCGCCACACTTCTTATTTTGCTTTCATAAATATGCTTAAGGTTTGATCCTTATTAGTCAGTTTGCCGTCGTACTTTGATGATAATCATGGAAGGTCGAAACGTGTCAGTGCGTGCGAACGGCGGTAGTTTTGCCAATTTGATCGATGACTGATTAAATAAAATTGGATTGATGTTTACTTTAAGCTCGCAAACTTGTTTTAAAGAATTCTTACCACTCGCGCAATCATTGATTGTTTAATTCAACAAATTATTTATGGAAAAGGGAAAATTTTGGATTATGTACATAAACAATTAAAGAACGAGTAGGAAGCAAGAAACTCACTTATAGAAGCAGGCAAGCAGACATACACACGCAATCGACAATTTTATAATCCAAATGTGTACAAAATATTTTTTTTTAATTAGCTACGAATCAAGGTTGTTGCAACTGACAATTTCTAAAATCCGTAACAGCTGTAGAAACATCTTTAGGGCAAATAGTTATTAAGCTCTCCTTGATTGGTAGGAGAATATGTTAAAGGCATCAGAGGTAATATTCAAACCTAGTCAGTGACGACGATGGTGAATAAGGTAATGTAAACCAAAAGAGTATGTGTAGAATTTTTTTAAAGAATTCCACCAGACATATAGTACAGTTAAATGCTGTTTTCGGTTCCTCAAACTTGAATTAAATTATTTTCGTTCTTTATTCTTTTTGAAATAATTTTCTTCCGATTTTGATTTCATCTACCAAAGTCTTTACAGATTGATAATTTCGCTTATGAAGAATTCTTACAATTTATTTCTTGAAATTTAATATCAGCATATGATTTCCTCTATAAAATCTCTCTCGCTTTCTTTTTTTTCTATGTAATCTAAAATACAATCCTTTGGGAGTGATTATTCGAATGAGCTTACTTAGCTTGTTGTCACGTCTGCGTAAAGACTAAACTCTATTAATCTCATTAAGGTAAATTCAAATTTATTTCTTCTGATTGTCCCACTTCATATAATATTTCGCTCTCCGTATGTGATTAGTAAACCTGAACGTTTCTTTAAATCAAGTTTGCGTGCTTGAAGTAAACACCAATCCCATTGTATTTAACCAGTCATCGAACAACATAACAAAACTACCGCCAGCTGTTGTTCGATGACTGGTTAAATACAATGGGATTGGTGTTTACTTCAAGCACGCAAACTTGATTTAAAGAATTGTTACCACCACCCGCGCAATCAATTATTGTTTAAATTGTATAACCTGAACGTTTGTCCTATTCAAAGTTGGGGTATCACTCTAAGTAGAGTATAACGACTGTGGTTAGCTTAAATACATGCATCGTTGATCACATACACAGTAAAAAGATAAGCGAACTACCGAACAATTAACATAAATATTGGCGAACTCCCACGTTTGCTTATGTATTCCTATACGTATATGTAGGTAATAAATATATAGGTAGATTTATATTTGTTTAATATTGTAATAACTGTTATAAATTTAATTTAATGATGTCATGATTATCATTAAATGTGATAAATGATTTTGATCAAGGCCACAGTGTGTGGATTTGCTGGAGGAACAGGTGTTCAGAAATAGTTGTAATTCTCTATTTTGATGAACTTTAGCATACGTTAAGGTTCCTTGTGTTGATACCTTGTATCAACTCGGCAACCATAGTTTTGGTACCATGTACCGACTCGGCAACCATCGTGTTGGTTTATAATATTAATAAATAGCCATAATTTTGGTGCCTTTTAAGGCTTGGTATATACATTTCATATTTTGTAAGTTGCCTTTGAAGTCGCATTGCCGAAGACTTTATATGAGGTGAGCTAGACTACTGCAAGTTTACACATTCGCATGGGTAATTGTACCGTCCTATTTTCCTACATTCCTCACCCAAAAATATGGTGGGTAAAGGGTTTAATACCGTCTCCTACTGGTGAGTCACCAGTAAACACGAACCGAATGTACTTTAGATTATACGTTCCGTTCATGCCGTCTTTGTTTAATCCTTCTGGGCATATTTGAACTCCTAATACGCAATTGCATATATATTATTTCTCCGCTACAAACAATATCTAACATTGTCAATATGTTTTTGGGATGATTATTTAGAAGAGTTCAAATTTATGCATTTGAGCGATAATCTACACGGAGGAAATAATTGAGAAATTCTTTGACAAGATCTAGCATGCATGTAATTGTATTCAGTTATATATATATATATATATATATATATATATATATATATATATATATATATATGTGTGTGTGTGTGTGTCTGTGTGTGTGTACTTATGTGCGTGTTTGTAGATAGTTATTTGAAGCCTTAGAATTTGTAACACCTTTGACTTACAAATATTTGAATAAGTATAAATAGATCAGTTTGAACGAAATTTCCCAGATCGCCTTTCATACGAATTGAAATTTTATATTTAAATCAGCTTTGCGAGCTTCAATCAAACACCAATTCCATTGTATTTAATCAGTCGTCGAACAACATAATAAAACTACCGCCAGCCGCAACGCACTAACGCGTTTCGACCTTCCATGATCATCATAAGAGTACGACGGCAAACTGACTATCGAGGATCAAACCGCATCGAATATATATGGAAATCAAATTTACATATGTGGCGAAAGCTACAAACAGTTAATGTTCGTGACTGCATAGAAATTGTGCAGCCGACATTTCCAGTCAAGTTCAATGTATGCGAGACTGCTAGAGTTGAGAGCCGCATATCTAAATTTGATTTCCATATATATTCAATGCGGTTTGATCCTCGATAGTCAGTTTGCCGTCGTATTCTGTTGATGATCATGGAAGGTCGAAACGCTTCATTGCGTTGCGGCTGTCGTTAGTTGTGTTATGTTGTTTGACGACTGGTTAAATACGATGGGATTGGTGTTTACTTCAAGCTCGCAAACTTGATTTAATGAATTGCTTCCACCACCCGCGCAATCAGTTATTGTTAAATTATTTTGAAATTTTACCATGAAATGCTGAGTGTACCGCATGTATCAATTTATAGAGTTCACCGTTCTCTTATTAGCGGTGGATACTTGCCAGTTTAAAGTTCGACAACACAAAGCATGTGTCAGGCACCTGTGGTAGATATCTATGATCAATGAATTTGCACAAGTCCAGCTGATTTCTTGCTTCGAAGATCGCCTACGAATCCGCCTATATAGTGGAGGGATTTTTATAAGTAATGTTTTAGGATTTTGCGTATGAGTTTTCTCTTTCTCAGTTATGTTTAGACTAAAGTGATTCAGTATTCGCTTCTATATTAATCGCTCAGACATATCATTCTTAGCAGCAATTGCATTTGTGTATTAATAAACAATGTTTAACTTTTCGATTGCGGGTAGCTTAACCTTTACAGTTATGTTTAGCAAGCGTTTTTTGTATAAACAGTCATCATTCTTGTATTAGGTATCCGAGAATTTGCTGCATCCTACTTTGCCGAGTATTTTTTTGGATTTTACATTTCGTGTAAGAGGTAAACCAGTATGCATTGATCTTTGGCTGGGCGCCTAAACTTTCAGCGAACTAGTTTTCCAATAATGTATTCTAAGAACCGTCAATTTTTGACATTGAAGTTATACAGAACAGATTTGCATAGATCTGTTGTATTAAATTATATGGTCAACATTTTTCAATTTAAATTATATTTTCTCACGTTTTATGCCTATTGTATGTTAAAAATTCAAACTATTTACTTCATATGCATATATATCAATAAATAAGCACAGGATTTGTAGCATAAAACAATTATTGATTGCACAGGTGATGATACCAATTATTTAAATCATAGTTGTGATCTTTATATAAGCACCAATCCCATCATATATATATATACATTTATATGTAAGTATATAAATAATAGTATAAATTAAGCATTGTGACCTGCGCCTATTTAATGATATGACAACAGCTGTTATTAAACAAGCCAATCCTCAGTACAACTTGAGTGGGTCGAGCGAAAATTTACACGTGCATTGTTCGTCTTTATTCTGCCATTTCACTCAGTGAGCATAAAACTCGAAGTCTAACGCATGGAAATGGTAAATTCTTATTCAGCGAATGTAGTTTCATTTAATTGGATGAAAAGAACATTCATAGACATTTAATTTGATAACGCAATGTGTCTGTTCGGGACAACTTCTAACACGTGTAGGTCGGTAAAATCTTGATTACTTTACGTTTCCAAGTGCACAGATTATGTGGGGCATTGATTGATGAATTCACATTTGTCCCGTCACTCTGAAGCCGTCCATCAGCTGCTTGTCTGAAAATGACGTTGGAATCAGATTTTGCGAACAAACATATCTATCTATCGAATAGTCAGTGAGATGTATAAATGATACGGCTAGAAGAGATACAGCTCTTGTTTCATTAGTTTGTTTCTTAAAGTTTGTAATGATTGATGGAATAATGATGACAGACGACAAAGTCTGTCGAAATTTCTCCAAGGATCGAAACAACAGAAGCTAATCCTTTGTTAGTCACAACACAAATCAGGGAATTTTGATAAATTCAGTTTCGCAATTTGTCATTCTTTTAAGCAATATTTCTAGCACATTAGACAAGACTTTTTAATTCGTTTCCTTGCTGCAGTCTCGTATTCCAAGGTAAGCCTATTTCAATTACTATGCATTTGTAGTTGGATATATTTGTCTGATACGTTTATTGTCATCAATACCCATCGTTTTTAATACTTTGACTATTCTTTGATTGTGCTTTCCAGCAAAATCCGTCAAATAGTGTGCCATACCAATATCCTTGGCTTCCTGTTTTAATCTGGTATCCAAAACACCATCAACCACCTAATCCAGGAGATGAATGACAATTAATTCAAACCTGCATTCCTTTTTTAATATGTGAGCTTGTCTAGAATTTATCTTAAAAGCGAATTTTAATAAATGCCCATTCAAAGCATTAATACATAATATTTAATACCCTTTGAGTGTTCTATCATTTCTGGATCACTAGTAAATTTGCAGGTTGGACGAATTAAGAAAACATTCTGTAACTTAGCAAAAGCAATTTAAAATAAAATTTCATTTTGTATGCTCGCATTATTTTAAATCAATACGCGTGCATATTATTTTTTGTTTTATGTAAATTTTAGTGATTTTATTATTTTTAATATTATATACTTCACTTATACGCAAAATAAAAATTCCTTGTGTTATCAATTTTAGGGATTTTGGGTTTCGTTGATTTACTGCTTTCTAAATGAAGAGGTAAGCGTTTCACAGCCTTTCAATTTTAGTTCTTCTTTTTAGCCGTTAATTAATGCTGACTTCAGTCAATCAAAACTAAAAAAATTAGATTAACTTTATTGATAATTTTTTACTAAAACTGCATGTTTTTGTTGGCCACGGCTTTTTCTACATAAAGCGATCACCTCAATAAAATCAACGGCTTCCTATTTGTACACACCAATGTTGTAATAACTTCCATAATCTGATACTACAGTCTTATTCAGATTTAATTTTATCCGAAAATTACCGACAAAAGAGTTTGGTACTGTTTGTTTCAATTGTATATTAGGGGTTGCGCACTTACTACGAAATTAGGTCAAATATGACCAGAAGGAAAAACCAAAGGCAGAACGGAACGTCTAATCTCGTGCACATTCGTTTCCTACTTACTTCAGTAGGAGTCGGTATTACACCATTTAACCACTAAATATTTGGTGAGAAATGTGGAAAAATAGGGCGGCAATAACGGCACCTACTGATGAGTCGCCAGTAAGCACGAAAGGAATATGCACATGAGATTACACCTTGCGTTCATGCTGTCGTTGGCTTATCCTTCTGGTCACAACTGAACTAATTTGTTACTAGGTGCGTAACACCTAATACCAAGCTCGAAGCGTGTTTTACATAATTGTAACCGCCACCCGCGCAATGTATGATTTTTTAATTTCATAATAGTTCCCAGTTAGTTTTTTGTAAAAATTTCGTTTACTTTTTGTGGTATTTTTTATTGGTCCACAATTCTTCATATAGTCTGAGAAAAAACTAATATTGAGAATGTGATATTTCCTTTGAAAGTAAATATCTAATGAGACTAGTGTTTGTATAAGTATTGCAAAATTGATATAAAAATTTCCTTTAACCACTTTATTTTTACTTCTGACTGGTTAATCTCATAATAAATAACTTTTTATTAGATAATTGCGCGTCGCGTAAGCGTGTTTCTTTCGCTATTGTTTACCACCAACTAAGGGAAGTTAGTGATTGCACTTTTTAATTTACTCTTTGTATGCGTTAGAATATTTGTTTTGTACTCACTATGTAGAATAACGTATTTGAGGATGTGCCCACATTTTAAGGTTGGGATCCAGAAAAATAAAATACTTATTCAATAACATTTTTCCAAGATAAGTGACAAAAACTAACGATATATAAACTATGCAAGTGAGAAATGTCATTCAGACGCCTCGATTTACACTTATGTCTGGCTAGTGTCTTAGCAGTGTCTTCCATTTCGTTAGATAGACACACGTCAATTATGTGTACATATTGTGTATTTAATTGTATATATTACTAGTTAGTATTCAGTTAAATGTAATTATTACACATGTAGATCCATCCAAGTGAAATTGCAGTCAAAAAGAGCATTTATATTTAAACGAACATTGGTTGCGCGGGTGGTGATAACAATTATTATAATCAAGGTTGCGGTCTTGATATAAACACCTGACCCATTAATTACTTACATATGTCAGTATAAACTAAGAATTGTATAGTGTAGAAAAGGCAATTCATCCAGTAGACCGGTTTCGTCCTTATTGGGAACCGGTCTACTGGATGAATTGCCTTTTCTACACTATACAATTCTTAGTTTATACTGACATATGTAAGTAATTAATAGAGCATTTATATATTTGAGAAGATGTAACGAAATAAGGATCTCAATAGATAGAGGGAGAGGGGGAACCGCAAAATATTATGCCAGAATTAATGATAAAAATTGCGTAAATTAAGAATATTAATTAAGATATTAAATTAAATAGATGATGTTCAGACAGGAAACTTATGAAAAATAATTAGCGAAGGAATAAATTATATGAGGAATAGGGTTATTTGAGATAAAATTCCTTTAATATGCGCTCAACCCATTAAGAGCCATAAATTAATGGATGCAATAAACAAATGGGCAAAAAATAAAATTGTTAAGCATTGAACTTTTACTAATGAATTAATCAGAAATAAGTTTATATGACCAATAATACGACAATCTTAACGCAATATTCTTAATATTTAAATGGAGCGTGTTTAAAATTCTAATTTTCGCACTCTTCTTTTTTCCATCATTGGTTGATTTTGTGCTTAAAATCGAACTTAACGATCTTATCATTATTATTCTATTCATAATGTTATATTTTAAATAAATGACGGTGGATTCCCATTGTAAACCTCGAAATCCTGTTTCGACGAAACATGGATAGGCATCTGCAATCATCCAAATTAATAGTATTTCCGTTCTCCATTGCTTGACTGGCAGGATCTGATCTTACAACATATCTATACTCACATGTAGTTTTATGTTCTCCTCTTTTTTAATTTGATTTGGCGCATGGTCTTAACTATATATATGCGACTACACGCATTGCATACGATTTCATACACTTCTGGTGTTTCTAATGGTTTATTTTTTTCTTTTTTGAAAGAGAATCTAGTGCTTAGGTTAAGGAACTGTCTTAAAACGGTTATTATATTGTATTTTAAAGCTACTGGTTTTACCCTCATGCGTAGTATGGAGTCCGATAGTACCATAATCTTACGATCCTACTACCATCTATTAGTTTCTATGTACCTCAAATTAGGATTAAATTTTCTTACAAAATCCATCATGGATGCTTCTATTAAATTAAAAGGACAATCATTGGCCCTGAATATATTACGTCGTCTGCCTAATTCCAGCCTCTTTTGCTTTATTTCTGTTAATTTAAGGCTTCTTAATTTTAATGACTTTATGTTTCCGATTTTCATACAATACGGCTAATATGATTTCAATTTGAACGGATTCTTGAATAAATATCTTTCCTAAAACTATCTTTTTCGAATTTTTGACCATTTCTTATAAACTTTACAAATAAAAATATGTTAATTCACCCGGTGATTCCGTTTCTTGAGTAAACTGAAGTTCGCTAATTCCATTCAGTAAATGTAAAAAATTTGCCATTTCATCCTCACCATGTTTCCAAATAAAAAAATATCATTATAGAACTGCAAATATAATTTTGGCTTCAGTCTTGCCTTAACAAAAAGATTATTTTCCAAGTAATGCATAAAGATGTTTCTATTGGGACCGACAAACATTGTCCCATTGGTAAACCTCTAATTTAAAAAAAAATTGTTTCTTAAATGTAAAATAAGTAGAGGACATAAATATAAATATCCTTTCCATTATGTGTCGAATCGTCATTTTATTTCTATCTAATAATAACGGGTGATCATCAAGGAATCATGGAAAACATTCCAGGGCTTCGGGTACCGGAATATTTTTGCAAATAGATACTCAATCTAAGCTTACTAATCTATCACCTTCATCTAGAACACATTTATCAGCAATTTCATACATATGATTATAATTCATCAATGTATGGACTGAGAAATAAGAATATTTTCTTATTTTCCAATGCCGCGTTTTGCGTACGCGGGTTGTAACTTAGCACCAACAGTTTCACAAAGATCCGATTGATCATAATTTCCATTTCATTTTTGTCCTCGATCGGGCGGAGTTTGTATTTTTCCCAATGGAAATGCGGTTCTGTCACGTCTTTGTTTACTGGCTGGCTCTCCGCAATAAAATTTCAAAAAATATTTTCTTATTCTATAACATAGAAATTCGTAAATTTTATATGTTTAACAATAATTGATTGCGCGGGTGGTGGTAACAATGCTTTAAATCAAGTTAAAGCAATTTTATATTTTGTCGAGTGCTGGACACAGACAATAATTCTTAATGAGTTACCAGGTTTATACACTTTAACCGTAACCATACACTTTGGGTGCAACTGTAACTCTTTTTATGAGTTTGTTACCATTTCCAATTCCTCACCAGTAGTCATATTATTGATTAAAAATCTTACTTGCCCTTGTAATCTATCAGTTGCGTCTTATTTTATTGGATTTTATACTTAATTATTAGTTAACTACATAAATTTTATCATTATCATCGTATTGATTCATTTTAACCGTATCTCCTCACTCTTTCACAATTATATTATGTAAAATTATTCGATACGATCATAGTATTCACATTATCTTGCCTCCTCTCTTATCTGGACGTCACTGGTAAATACCTTTTACAAAAAAGAATTAAAATATAAGTCTGGTGTTTGCAAAAATGGAATTGGCATTACTCACTTTAGTTACACTTATATGAACGCCAATGTGCTCTTAATTATATGTAACTGATTACTTTTCAATCCTAAACACACAAACTTGCACACATCTTGCACACTCATCTGGAGATACCGGCTTCTACTGATGATTCACCAGTAAGATGACGCCCATGTGTGCATGAGATCACACCATTTGTTCATGCTGACTTTGGCATATCGTTATGATCGTAATTGAATTAATTTGTTACTAGGTCACAGAACATAATACGCAGTAGGTATAATTAGGCAAGTGTATTTCCCTTTGGGTGAGTGTAAATGTGCAGAAATATACACACTCACATACTCACATACATGGCATAAAAATCAGTTATGGATAAGAAATCTATCATTAGCTATAAATAAGGCCGTTTAAACGACGTTTACCAGTTGACGTAATAATTGTAAAATTGTTAGTCAGATCAGCTTACTGTTGAAAAAGACTTCCGAAAATGGGGAGCCGAAATACTCAAAGTTAAAATGAAGACGATGAATGTGAAAAAACATGTTTCGAAAACCATTCCCCAGGTAACTTGTTTTATTTGGTTGCACGCACCGGTTATAGACAAACACTCAGACCCGATGCGCACTTATCTAGTCAAGTGTCAGTTAGCTATTATGAAATAAACCAGCCAGAAGAATAAAATAGCTGGTTTGTTCATAAGACTTGTTACGAATTGTGGGCCGATAAAAACTATCAAAGTGGATGTACTAAGTATTTCCATGAACAAAATAATTGAAAATGACCTTTTGTTAGGTACAACAAGTCAAACAATTTGGAATTTACAGTTTCAGAATTTTTATAACTTATCTACATTATTTAACATTTTAAAATAACTATAAAGTATTATTTTGGAAAAGTGCAAATTATATGTTTCACTCTAAATTTATAACAAATCGCACAAGAAATACCATGGATCAATATATCTATGCATAAATATATATATATATATATATATATATATATATATATATATATATATATATATATATGCATATTTGTCAGTACGTGCTTAGTGTGTGCTATAGAAGTGGCGTAATAAATTGATTTATTGTATATTTTATATTGATTTAGTTAAGTGGAGCAAAATAGAACAAATTAATTCATGATTATACGCATACACACGAACAGTTTAGTGAGCATTGGTTGCACGGGCGTTGATAACAATCAATTAAATCAAACCAAGAATTGGCTATTATAGCAAAGGGAATTCATCCAGTACACTGGTTTCGTACTTATTGGGAACTTACTATCCAAAATATTTCATTGATTATTCAGTAGGCAACAAAACACACTCATTGATAAGATTTAAACAGATATGTCGTGAATAGTTTTAGTACGCTCCCGCTAAACACGTTTATATTTTTTCGCATAAAACTCAGGCAATTTTTTTGACAGTGCAGTCAGTGACTATAGCTTATAGTAGGCAATTTTAAAACATCAAATCTTTCTGTTTTTAACATTTAATTTAATAACTACTGATATAAATTTTAATTTAATTTAACTTGAACGCTAAACCCACAGTGACATAAGTTATGATGATCGTAGCCAACATTTCTTCTATATTTGTCCAAATTGGTACAAATAGTGCAAAATAAATTCTCAGAGCATGCCGCATCTGTTCGTTCACGACGTGTCATTTTTGTTACCTTAACTGTTTGATTCCAAAGCCAACTCACTATATATAATATATACCAAGACTGTAAAGGGTACCAACATTATGGCTGTTGAGTCAGTACCCGATAACAACATTCTTGTACCGAAAAGGTACATGGTAGTAACACTATGGTTGTCGAGTCGGTACATGGTACGAACACAATAGATTTTAGTATATGCTTATTTTCACCAACATTGATGATTACAACTATTTCCTAACACATGTTACTCCAGCAAATCCATACATCATCAATAATCATATTTCGCGGTAATCATGATATCATTCAATTAAAAACAAAACAGTTAGATAATTTTGGTGGCAGAGAACTAATATATATGCAATTGTGTATTATATGTTGCGCACAAAGTAAAAAAAATTAGGTCAAACATAAACAGAAGGATAAACCAAAGACAACATGAACGGAAAGTATAATCTCATGCACATTTGTTTCGTGCTTACTGGCGACTCATCAGTAGGAGCCGGTATTACGCCCTTTCACCACTATATATTTTGGTCAAGAATGTGTGATAATAGGATGGTACAATCTCCTAGACAAATGTGTGAACCTGCAGTAGTTAAGTTAACATCATATAAAGTCTTCGACAATGCGACTTCAACGCTAACTCACACTATATAATATATATATATATATATATATATACCGAGTCTGTAAAGGATACTAACACTATGGCTATTGTGTTAGTAACCGATACCAACATTATTGTACCGAAAAGGTAAATGGTACTAACATTATGGTTGCCAAATCGGTACATGGTACCATCCTGTTACTCCAGTAAATGTATTGTACCGTCCTATTATCCCACATTCTTCATCCAAATATATAGTGGCTAAAGGGCGATCCATAGTCACTGATTCCTCTCTCGTGTAATTGAACGAAAAGTACGCGAGTCAAGTAGCATATTAACCACTCCGCTAAATGAACCACACGGTTGCTGGTGTTAAGGGTGAAAAATGCCAGACTTCAAGAAATTTTCCGCGTTTTTTAATGCACCACAAGTGTGATGTTCTTAGTGATTTTCTTATCTAGCGGGCGTTGGACTCATTTATTTCTCAATTGCAAAATCACAACATCCGGTTATAATTATTTGCCGAAGAAAATAAACTTGAAAACCATAACCATATCATCTCCCACACAACGAATAAATGCTTATTAGAGCAGCACTTCCAAAAAAACCGGAAGATCTACCTGTAATGTGTATTTTGACCACCAGTATCTCAAAATATGAAATGCTTCCTTTGGATCGTGTACATTATTCGCCAAGCGGGTAATCCAAAAATTTTTATACATTTCAGAGATTCTTCTAGGTAGTACTTTACACCTGAACTTATTAACGTATGTGTGCAAAGATGTATCAAATACTAATAACGAACAGTATTGCATCAGCAAAACCACCACATTTCTGTTTATGTGATTGACTTAAATGAAATCCATGTCACAATAACATAGTACGTGAACCATAAAGTTAATCTATCAACTCTATGTTGATATGCCTGAAGCAAGACACAAATAAGGTGAATGCGCCATTTGAAAATCAAAGGAATCATGATGGCCACGAGCCATCCAATTGGGGAAATGTTCCAGTCGCTTGTAATTACATATATATATATATATATATATATATATATATATATATATATATATATTCATAGATTGTGACATTTTCATGGAGTTTCTTGGGAATTTGGTACAAGTGGTGTCCCCTCACCACTCGGCTTTTTGATCGAGGACGCACCTCTAGCCTTTGCACATCCAAGCGCAGTCTGCAAGGCAGCAGTAAATAGTATGGTTGCCGGTGGCTGTTGAGAGCTCATTCGCCATTCGGAAGTACGGGGTACTGTCCAGGAGTCCAGCCCAATCGAAACAGTCGACGATTTTACGTACCTTGGCTCAAAAATACTTCCAACTGGTCAAGCAAAGAATGAAGTCCGAACACGCATCGACCGTGCCAGACTTGCTTTCTTACAATTGAAGAACTCACTTTGGAGAAGAAGTGAAATCAGCCTCAAAACGAAAATCCGAGTCTACCAGACTACTGTTCGCCCTGTGCTACTGTATGGCTGTGAGACTTGGCCATTACGTCTCTGAGGACTCCAAAAAGCTCGAAGTATTCGACCATTGGTGCCTTAGGTACATCACAAAGACAAAATGGATGGACCGAGTGTCGAACGCATCTGTTCGTCACCAATGCGGTGACATCATGCAACTATCCGTCTGGATCCAACATCGTCGACTTCAATGGTTCGGGCACGTAATACGCAAACCCGAAGACGAAATGGTACGGCAGGTGATGAACCCAGGTCAATGTGCAAACTGGCGCCGCCGCCGAGGCGGACAACTGAAGACATGGCTTGCAACAATCAAATCGGACATGGAACTCCTAGGTTTACGCAATGTTTATGGTCCGCGTCACTGGGAGCGTCATTGGCCCTCTTTATGTGCCGAAATGGCTGCCAACCGCCCGGTATGGAGAGGTTTAATCCGGGATATCAATGGAGCCGGCTTATCCTCTAAAAGGAGCCAGCCGCAGTAAAGTAAAGTAAGTATATATATATATATATATATATATATATATATATATATATATATATATATAGGCACATGCGTATGTTGGTAGATATGTAAGTATATATATGGGCAAGGAAGTGTACAAACATTATTTTATGACTACTGGTTTCTTCGTACATATGCTTGTGTGCGTTTATGTATGCATGCACGTATGCAAATATATGTATGTATGTATTTATGTATGTATGTATGTATTTATGTATGTATGTATGTATGTATGTATTTATTTATGTATGCATGTATTTATGTATGCATGTATGTATGTATGTATGTATGTATGTTTGTTTGTTTGTGTGTATGCATGTATGTATTTATTTATATACGTCTGTATGTATGTGTGTATGTATGTATGTACGTATTTATGTATGTATGTATCTATCTATATATGTATGTATGTATGCATGTATTTATGTATGGATATATGTATGTATTTATGTATGTGTGTGTTTTTATGTATGTGTGTATATTTGTTTGTGAGTTGGCTTTGAAGTTGCATTGTCGGAGAATATAAAGTCAACTCCACTACTGCTAGTATAGTCATTTGTATATGAGATGGTGCCGTCCAATTGTTTGAGAATCCTCACCAGAATATATCGTGGGTATAAGACGTAATACCGGCTTATACTTATGAGTCGACAGTAAGCACGAAACGAATGTAAACATTAAATTATACCTTCCGTTCATGCTGAGCTTGGTTTATTCCTCTGCTTCTATTGGATCTAATTTATTACTAGGTGCGCAGCATCTAATACACAATTGCGTACACATAAACTCTTCGCAACGAAAATTACCGAACTAATCTATTATAAGTTCGGCACACTATTTTTTGTGTATACGAATTCTGCTGGCTAGATTGTAACTACGAGCTTCAGAAAATTAATAAAGAGCAAATGTCCGCTTTCCCTACGTCATGCCGCCCCTGATGTGCACTTTTTAATTTTATATGTTTTTTTTGAAATTGACAACTTTACAAGATGTGCTTCAAACTGCCTTTCATTCAAGTGCTCCATTGTTAAATGAGGCGGAAAAGGGGGTGTTTAAAGATGATAGATTAAATTGCACATAATTTGTGAGAGCATAAATTTACCATTAAAATTTTTTAAACGTTTTCTATAGTAAGAAATATGTATTACTCCAAGCGTACTAAATATTGACACGCTATTCTAGAAGAATTAATATTGAAAATTTTTACAGATAAATATCGATCGGTTACTGACACAATAGCCATAGTTTTAGTATCCTTTACAGATTCGGTGCATATATTATAGAGTGAGTTAGGGTTGAAGTCGCACTGTCGTAGACTTTGTATGATGTTAGCTTCACTATTGCGGGTTTACACATTCGTCTAGACTGTACCGTCCTATTATCCCACATTCTTCGACCAAATATATATAGTGGTTAAAGGGCGTAATACCGGCTCCTACTGATGAGTCGCCAATAAGCAGGAAACGAATGTGCATGAGATTATACTTTCCGTCAATGCTGTCTTTGGTTTATCCTTCTGGTCACAACTTAACTAATTTGTTAATAGGTTCGCAACACCTAATACATACTTGCAAATATCGATCTTACCTTGACATATGATGCTTAACACAGCAGCATACAATCTGCATTGTCTGACACATGAATATTATTCGAATATCAATTTATACTTAAATTGGTATAGTTAAGTCGAATAAA
The DNA here is from genome assembly GCA_029291075.1 of Eudiplozoon nipponicum. Classification (NCBI taxonomy): domain Eukaryota; kingdom Metazoa; phylum Platyhelminthes; class Monogenea; order Mazocraeidea; family Diplozoidae; genus Eudiplozoon; species Eudiplozoon nipponicum. Next base: position 15,890 of record JAQBSW010008844.1, read on the forward strand.
TTGACGTGGATAAGTTAGAGATATTCAAGTATGTATTAGGTTTTGCGAACCTAGTAACAAATTAGTTCAGTTGTGACCAGAAGGATAAACCAAAGGCAGCATGAACGGAAAGTATAATCTCATGCACATTCGTTTCGTGCTTACTGGCGACTCATCAGTAGGAGCCGGTATTACGCCCTTTAACACATATATTCGTCTAGGAGATTGTACCGTCCTATTATTCCACATTCTTCTACCAAATATATAGTGGTTAAAGGGCGTAATACCGGCTCCTACTGATGAGTCGCCAGTAAGCACGAAACGAATGTGCATGAGATTATACTTTCCGTTCATGCTGCCTTTGGTTTATCCTTCTGGTCACAACTGAACTAATTTGTTACTAGGTTCGCTAAACCTAATACATACTTGAATATATATTAGTTCTTCGCAACAAACAGTATTTAAAAGTTAGAGATATGTATAAATAATATTTGACTAAACCGAGTCTGGAAAAACTTTGTAGGCTTCATAATAATATTGAAACATTTGTTTAAAATGGAGCGTTAAATTTATCTGAGATTAATAACGTACATATTCTGAAAAAGTAAATCTACTTACATATATATTGGACTACCTTGATAAGATGTTTATTTTCACATACACACAAACACACACACACATATATGATATATATATATATATATATATATATATATATATATATATATATGTATATATAATATCCATCGTGATACATCATTTATTATTCTGCAGGAGGTAGAACACGCACACGGATTAGATGAAGGTATATTTACTTATGAATAATTTTAGAAAGATATTGACATAATTAATTCGCATAACTATATATAAACATAAATTTTATTTTACGTACACATGGTTTTCCAAATTAAATATTGAGGTGTCGATGCTTTGAGATTTGTGTTGTATGACATTTTTTCATTCGTTTAGTGTCAGCTAGATTCCTATATTGAGGAAGGCGTACATATGCGTGTTTTGTGCATTTGTTTCTACATTCTTGTCTAATTTGATTCTGCATTGTCCGGGCTTGCGTATTTTGAGGTGATTGTTCGCGACACATTTATTTCGTGCATGTTCCATTTTCGATCTGGCTTTTCTGTTGCCTATTTTGTTCCTAATGTTCAATTCAGTGTCCTTTGTACCGATGAAAGTCAATTTTTGCTGAATCTACATTCTGCTTTTGTCTTTTTTCGCGGCCATTCAGATGTTACATTTTATTGCTGAAACTCCTGAACATTCAGCAACGGCGCTTTCTGTTTAATATTCTGTGCTTCATATTATTTTAAGAATTATTCATTCCTCGATTTACGAAGTATGGAAAAACTATTTGTGTTTTTTTGGTGCCCTGTTTGAAGTATAAGATCAGTAAATACTCATTTGACAGATGATGTTACTCCTCTCTAGATTACCTTCTGATGGATCCTATTGATTAGCTGCTTCATAGTTCTTAAAATGTACGTGCTACCACTCACACATTTGTAAAAATTAAGAGCGTTCGTTGAATGTGATAATAACATGACATTTGGAAAGTTTATATAATTAAATGAAAATTTGGTTGCGCGGATGTTGATAGCAACTATTTAAATCAAGGTTACTTTGAAAGTTCGATTTCTTGATTCGGTTTTTTCTTACAATCGTTAGGGAGACTGAAAAATCTCCTCGGAAAGGTAGATTCAAGGAGACCTTTATGTTACTGTCATCAGTTACGTTGGGTGTCATGTTAACATCAATGAATTTATCTAGATAATTGTTAGTTTACAACGTCTTCTTCAAATGCGCTAACTCTTTCTCGACCTCGTGCTCGGAGTATTTCTTACTGTCTCGATAGGCTGTTATTTATCAGGTTCCTTATGTAAGATTTTGGGACACTGTTGTTATAATGAATGAATTCTCTCGTGAACGTGGATTACCGATGTATCAAACATGTCGAACTTCCGTCGTTCTCTCAGAACATGAAGCATACTGGCATTCTCTTCCACCAATGTAAATTTGATATTTGAGACGGCTTTTCTGGAATTTAGAATTTTTGGAACAAAGATCTGTAGATCATCTACATGTCTTCCAAGAGCCGTAAGCCATGGAATAACATTTATTAATAAAGCTTATTTCTACCAAAATCTACAACTATTATTCTGGACTCGTTAATATTTTCGTAACTTTGTCGTAATCAATTCCCCCTTAGCTATGTCTGCCTTGATTTTATGCAATTTAGACTACTTCTTTTGTGTAACGCCATTTAATGTGTCTTCGTTTCCATTGTAAGTGTGTCCACAACTAATGGGTGTGTCGGATTTTGCGGCACGTGTGTTAGTTTAGAAGTTCTTTCCTTTATTTTTCTTTACAATTCAATTTTTTATCTTTTTGAACTACTTTCTGCTCGTTTAAGCAGGGGCTAAGCTAATTAATTCCAATAGCTTCAAAATCCAGAAGCATTTTTCCGATTTTGTCTTTTATTAATACTAACAACATGGCCTGTGAGTAGTACATTTTCACAAGTCGCTGATTGTTTGCTGTAGCTGAACCTCTTTTTAATAATTTTCCATGGAGATGCTGATTTATTCTAGTTTCGAACTTCTTCTTTTATCTGCTGATGTATTGAGAGTTGCAGGTACACTGAAATGTGTACAACGATAATGGTGTTGATGTCACAGAGAAGCTATCTATTTCATTAGTTCGCGTAATTTGTGTTGTGTTGAACACAACTCTCGCCTATATTGACGGAAACTGAGCTTTAGTCGCTCGAATTATTTTTCTATTGAAATTCTGAGTAGGAAGATCAAGTCCAAAGTGAAAATTTAGTGTTTATCTGTTCGGTATTTTAATTTCGTCCGAAATTGTCTCGATTTTATTGTGTTGCTTGAAATTACATTCATTTAAAAGTCAGGATAGCCAATATTTTCGCGAATCAGGTTTAGCCCTTATTCAATGTTCCTCGGTGAGCAAATCCTGCGTATTCGTGTGCCCAGATTGATTATGAGGCTCGTTTTGTACGCCCTTGCGTTACGAAGAACTTGTCCAAATTGCGTAAAACGAAGACTAACATAGTAAATGGGATTGAATGAGTGTAAATATTAACGAATCCGGAGTAATGGCTGTATATATTGTTAAAAAATAAGATTTATTAATAAAAAATTCTATTGATTGCAGTTCTGTTTTCTCATATAAAAATATATATATATATATATATATATATATATATATATATATATATATATATATATATATATATATATATATAAATTTGAATGTAAATTCCTGCCAAGTTGGTAATATATATTATTATTCAGATTTATTATTCCAGAATATGTGCTTAGTTACTTTAATATGAAGCTAGCGCCTGATTAATTCCAAATGCTTCAATATTATTATGATTACTTGAAGCTATCCAAGATTCGGCATAATCAAATGTTATATGGTAAAATCAATAACTGATCCACGTCAATTTATTCGACTAAACAATGGCAAATCGAGTATATAATAAAATTATGATTATATTCATGTGCTAAACAGTGTAGATTTTGTACCATGAGTCGAGGAAAAATCTATATTTGCCGGTACAGCTTCACAGTAGTTATTCTGCAAGAATAATGTGACAAGACTTAGCTCGCTTGGAGTAAAACGTAATTTTTAATCTACAAATTTTGAAGAAACATTTAATGGTTTTTTTATGCTCTTAAAAATGATGTGCGAATTAATCTACCATCTGTACTTGCTTGTGTTTCCGCTTCACCTAACAGAGTAGCACTTTAACAATAATTGATTGCGCGGGTGGTAACAATTATTTAAATCAAGTTTGCGAGCTTGAAGTAAACACCAATCCCATTGTATTTAACCGGTCGTCGAACAACATAACAAAACTACCGCCAGCTGCAACGCACTGACGCGTTTCGACCTTCCATGATCATCATCAGAGTACGACGGCAAACTGATTATCAAGGATCAAACCGCATTGAATATACATGGAAATCAAATTTAGATATGCGGCTCTCACGTCTAGCAGTCTCGCATACATTGAACTTGACTGGAAGTGTCGGCTGCACAGTTTCTATGCAGTCACGAGCATAAACTGTTTGTAGCTTTCGCCACATATACATATATAAGCAATACAATTTAACAATAAGTAACACTTACAATGTAGGTGAATTCAATTACACTTAGTGACGAATTTTAATTAGAAAGAATGCTAAACGCATAAAAAGTGCATACCACGGGGAAGGTAGACATGCAGGCTAATTTAACTATCTGAAGCTCGTAGCTACAATCAAACTAACGGAAGCATTGACGCACAAATGTGGATTGTCAGAATTAGCGTAATTCAGTTTAAATCAGCAAGTAACCACAGCGCTATCAAAATTCTAGAGGAATTCCAAAAGGAATTAAAAGATACCTTCGATTGCAGTAAATTCTGACGTTAAAATAAGTCTCATCCGAGGACAGATGGTAGAGAAATCTGATGTTTTGCATGATCTTCGTTTTTATGCAAAAATCAAGTTTTGAGATTTTTTTTTCATAGTGTGGTTTTTAAAAGTAGACAAGCAACTATTGAAAAGCTTAAGCCTTCACTTAATAACAAACCGCCCGATCCGATCAAGTTTGAGATTAATTTATCAAAGAAGAAACTGACGTCATTACAAAGTATGGCTTACGGAAAAAAGTTCTGCAGTCTTGGCAAAGAGAATCATGTTGTAAGGGAAGCAGAGTTTGAAGCCCTATTCAATCAGCTGTGTGATTTAAAAGAGACTAATGGTAACAGCTCACGATGGTTTAAAGTACAGGCTGCCAACATTCACCACCAATATCAAATTTGGTCACAGTCAATGGAATCTCCGTTGAGTAAAGCGCAAATGGCTGCGTTACGACAAGTGGCAAATGAACCGTGATCGTGGTATTCTTTCACCAGACGGAGAGTCTGGCTTGGTTGTCATGGCTCGTTATGACTACGTTAATGATTGATTTTTGGTCAAAAAGTTGAAATTGAAACGAAGAAAACCCCAGAAAGTTATTTCGACGGAGATAACCTACCTTCCACAAGACGGTTTGACAGCTCGTACTGAGCACAAACAACTGAGGCTGGTTGGAACACAGCTACCTAGGTTGTGTGCATTAACAAAGACCCAAGAATTGGCGAAATAATTGGTTAACATATTAAAGCCATTGAGGGATCAGCCATATGTGTACAGATTGCAGATTCCTTTGAATTTGTTGTAAAATTAGACAAACTGAAGGCTAAAATATCATCGGATGTGTTCGCATGACGTTCGGTCGTTGTTTACTAATGTTCATCTAAAGGAAACTACCAAGTTTGTAGTCATTATGTGCGAGGTTAATTACAAAAATTTAAATTGGGTGAAACGAAGTTGAAAAGGTTGTTGCATATATATGAAGTTCAGATATTCAATTCAATTTTAATGGTCAATTATGCCGGAAAAAAGATGGTCTAGGAATAGGTTCCCTGTGTCCCCAACTATGACCAATGTATTTTATACACGTAATTGTATATTATGTGTTGCGCACCTAGTAACAAATTAGTTCAGTTGTGACCAGAAGGATAAACCAATGACGGACCTACTGGAAAGTATAATCTCGTGCACATTCGTTTCGTGCTTACTGGCGACGCATCAGTAGGAGCCGATATCACGCCCTTTACCCACTGTATATTTGGTTGAGGTATGTGGGATAATAGGACGGTACAATCTCCTAGACGAATGTGTAAACCTGCAGTAGTGAAACTAACTTCATATAAAGTCTCCTACCATGCTACTTCAAAGCAAAATCACTATATATAATATATATACAGAGTCTATAAAGATTACCAATACTATGGCTCCTGCGTCAGTATCCGATACCAATATTATGGTACCGATAGGGTACATGGTAATAACACTATGGTTGCGGAGTTGGTACATGGTACCAACACGGTGGATTAAAATGTATGCTAAATTTTACCATAATTGAGAATTATAATTATTTCTGAGCACCTGTACTCCAGCAAATCCATACAATCTGGCCTTGATTCATATCGGTTATCACATTTCATGGTAATCATGACATCATTCAATTAAACGTGTAACAGCCAGATACTTTTTGTGGTGGAGAACTAATATATATGCAATTGTATATTGTTACACACCTAGTAACAAGTCAGTTTAAATATAACAAGAATGATAAACCAAAGGTAGCATGAACGGAGAGAATAATCTCTTTCATTTTTATGTGCATATTGGTAAGAACTAACTTTAAATTATTAATTAAAGTGAAAATAAACAATCATTATTAGATTGGTGTTTATCACAAGTACGCAAACTTGTTTTAAACGTTTTTAACACCATACACACAATAAAAGATTGCTTAAATATATGAATTTCTGGCTGACACAATGGATTTATCTTAAAACTAAAATAAGTTCTTCTAAATGCTTGTGCCTTCATAAAATTGATTAAAAAGCACACAAGAAGCTCAAGCATTTATAAAGTATTATTCAGTTTCAATATTTTCCTAGTTTTAACTGCATAATATTAAAACTTACGCAGTTTTTGTAATTAAGTACTTTAATGAAATTTAAATAATTGATTGCACACGATGTTGTTTACTATGAGGATCTATACTCCCAATTAGCTAATTTGAGACAGTTTCAAAAATGATTACCTGCTATTGGTTTTCAATGAGATTGACGGTGTTTGTTTACAGAAACTATGATTTTAATATATGCCTGAAATAATGTCCATTTTGTTCCTCAGAATTAAATCATTAATTATTCAGTAGAACAGTAAACACACTCATTGAATAGATGAAAGTGAATTTGTTTGGGAATATGTAGGGTAATTTCTTGCTGCATATACTTCAATTAAGGTTAAGCAAAATCCTTATTCACACGTCAAGCATAGATGGTTTATCAAAAAAATTAAAGAAAATTTGTTGAGGGTGAGATATAACTGTCACGTGTGTGGATTGACTGATATTTGCACTGCCAAGTTATTAAATGTGTCTGTTTATGCTAATTGATTTATCAATTTATAAAATCTGGTCATTCGACTAGTGTCAGCCAGGTGTCTATCCTGACTGCCTAATCTCAAATTGCACATTCCTTCATGATCATATTTAAACTAATTTTTTACTTGGTGCGCAACACCAAATACACAACTGCATATATTTTAAATCTCCGCAACAAAGATTTTCTAACTGTTGCCTATTTGATTAGATTGATAATTGCTCAAATTGGTAATTTTGCGTTGAAGTTGATTTCAAATGGCCAGTTTGCAACCAATAGCAGATGAGTAAATATAGCTAATAGATAGTTAGATTTAATTAATACATCTTGTAAAGGAACTAAAGATTAGTTATCTGCAACGTTTAATTTAAAATATCCTATTCTTGACGGTTTTATGATCGTCTGCACTATTATCATTAGTAGACATTTGCAAAAGAAATGAAAACTAGAAAAAAAGACTACCCTGAGCGAAGATAATTTCGCTAGATTGATTTATTTTTGTAGAATTTAAAGGAAAACATTTGATTTTGTTGTATGAGGAAGAGTTGGAATTTATTAAAACGTCAGAAATAAACTAATTAGCGGGAACAGTTTGTCGCCCGCAAAGCAGTAAATAATGAAATATAATTCCTTTTGGAATGTGAGCTTTAATAAAATTCAAAGTCCCCTTTCCAATGTGCAAAAAGAAATTTTATCGGATATAAGAAAAATTTATATCTGATATTCTTTTCAAGCTCATGCTCATTTGTAGTCAGTTGAGAAGAATATAAGAAAGAAACGGTACTTGTATCCGATAAAATTTCTTGTTCTTTTTGCACATTGAAAGATAAATATAACCTCTTTTACTATTCAAAATAAAACGAACAACATTACTTCCATTAAGTTTACCTTTTTGCAAAGGTTTAAATTCTTCATTTTTTCTTCGTGTGCACGTGTAGGTTCAACAGCAGGTGCTTCGTAAATGGCGAAGACGTCATCAAAACTCATTGAAGAAGCACAGTGTGTATCTCAACACTCTGTACCAGCAAAAAATAAAAATAAATAAAAGAAGTAACGTCAATATCAACAGTTGCAATAACAACAACATCACCAACAATAACGCCAGCAACAACAACAGTATAAATTTAAATTAGTACAAGGACTGCGAAAATCCTCCTATTTACTGCCTCGTGGTCGGAATTCGGCATCCAACTGTCAAAACACGTCGTAACTTTAATGAGATAATTCTTAAAAGCACACCAGTGCGGCCTATCTACATGGAATTAACTTTGAGTTAGGCTCAGTTTCTAATTTTACAATTGATTTCTTTCAATGTCAATAGACGAAAGTTCCCATTCAGAGAAGGAAACACTTGACCGCTACCTCTGTGACTTGCAGTTTGTTATCGTTTTGTCAGCTAAAAAAGTGTTCTTCAACTATTTATAAGAGAAAACAAGTATTGCGCCTAAGATGACAAAGACTCCCGTTGGATGTAGCCATTTGCACACGTAGAAGAACTGCCGTCCGTCACACGCAACAACACGATTTGTTATCCTTCTACCGTACTGAAAGCAGTAAGGCAGTAAGCTGACTAACGAGGATCAGACAGCAATGCGTATGTACTTCGTGCAAAATTAGCTATACGGCTCTCACCTCTAGTCGTCTCGCATAAATTGTACTTGACCGGAAATGTCGGCTGAACAATTTCTATGCAGTCAAAAGTTTAGCGTTTTTTTGCAGCTTTAGCATATATATATATATATATATATATATATATATATATATATATATATATATATATATATATATATATATATATATATGTAAGTATCTGGATGAAAAAAACATCAAATAAAATTATAACATGAGTATATCTAATTCTATCAAAAATTGACTAAAAATTCGCATATGAGTGAAAACTGATTATCATCGACATAGGCTGCCAAGTTCTTAGATTAAAAGTAGTTTCTAATTTACATTCAATACTTGAAAGCGCCAAAATTGCCTTTTCTTTCCAAGAAAAGCCGAACACAGAGATTTGTCTGCGAATTAGAATACGTAAATCTCTGTTCTTAACGCGAGAAGAAGAGATTTGGATTTGAATAATATAGTTTTAGTTTGAGGGACATGAAAAGGGCATTTGGCTCACGTCAAATGAAAATTCGTTTTTTAAGCTTTGTCCGCTAGAAGAACGTTCCTTTCACACACATGTGTTTATTTGCTATTTTTAACGCACTTTGAAATTTCATATTCAAATCCAAAGCCATTAAAGACTACTGCACGTGGCGGTTGCCATTAATTTGAAAATTCTTTCACTCACTAATTTTTTTTAGCGTTGAAACAATTTTCAATGGGAAGAGATAGGCCCTGCTTTTACCAAAGTAAAGCATAAAAATAGAATTTAGCAATTGCAAAGCGAGCAAGGCGACTGTTATAAATAAAATAGATAATTAAAGAACTTTAACCAAATAAAGCACAAAGAAATTAGGACGGCAAATCCTTCCACATTCCTTACCCAAACATGTAATGGGTTAAGAGCGTAATACCGGCTCTTAATGATGAGTCGCCAATAAACACGAGATAAGCGCATCTTAGGCATTTCAACAATCCACGTAATCCACATGCGATTAGAAGGACCTTCTGTCAATCCTACCACTGCCTCCCTGATTTATTCCTGCTTGGCGTATTCTAAACCAATTATCAGACATTCTTTTGAAAAGTAATACTTGTGCAACATGTCAAAAATAAGATTTAACGCGTAGCGTTACTGATATTTGGATCATAATACAAAAGAATAACGAAATTATTTTCATTGATTCAGTTATTACGTTTTATTTCAAGTAAAGATTTTCTATTTTGTTTTTATTCAAATACATGTATATATATATAAATATATAATATATATATATATATATATATATATATATATATATATTCAAATTTATCAGTGTAATTTTTATAAATCATAATACTTGCATTCCTTTTCGTAATTTATTGATTGATTAAATCTGGTGATTATTTTTCTTCGTTCTAAACATTCAGATTTTACTATCCATCTACCTATAACAAAATTAGATATGACATTTAATTATACAGCAGCGCAGTAATTTATGCTGTGTCAATTTGAATATTTTAAGTTACAATCCAGTAGGTCTGTAAAACTGTAATATTATCTATTTGAATATTGCAGTCTTGCATGCTCGGTGATCTGAACTGTCGATAAGTTGCTAATATGTTGCTTATTTAGATTTTTCAACAACCAATTTTGCAATAATCTGAGAAGAGAACTCTGGTTTGTGTTTTATCCGCAGTAAAATTTTGGGCAGTACTTGAAAATTTCTCATTAAGAGTGAATCCGGTTTATTGGATGAATTGACCTTGCTATCATATAAAATGCATAGTTTATACTGATAAACGTATAAATAATGGGCTTGGTGCTTATATAAAACTCACAAACTTTATCTAAGACATTCTTATCACCACTCGCGCAATCAATGGTCGTTTTAAATATAAAGTAATTTTTAGTTCAACAATTTCTGTGTTTTATTATTGTAAATTAATTAATATTTTGTGTGTTTCAGCATAAATTTTTTAGTAAAATACTTTTATATAGCACTGTTAAAAAAGAATATTTTAATTTTTTGTCTGATTTCAATTTCAAACTCTAGATGTATACGTGTAAGTATATATTACATGTATATACAAGTCTGTAATGTAAAAATGTCATTCAACTTAATCCTACTCGTTATTTTAAAGTTCCAATTTAAAGTTGCTGTTATTTCAGTCGAGTTAATTTGATTTTTTTGTGAAGTGACACATCTATACAATAAGTTATCAGTAATTTACACTAGTGATAAGAGAAACTGTGTGTTTTTAGTTTAAACTAAACTGGGCAATAGTTACCAAATTCATTATTTAGGTAGAATGATTTAATCCTTCTCGAAATCTCATCAAACAGTTGCCAGAAGTTCTGTGGCCAGGGTTTGAACCAGAATGTATTTGGTTCAATCCGGAAACTCATCTCTTGCACCAATGGCTGCATATACGCTACCAAATCCTGGTAGTATACATCCATTCAAAGTATATTTGTATTTTACTATAGTTAACTACAATGCTTCTAGAATAATTAGTCTTCAAATGCATAAAGTATTTATTCCCAGGTACAAATTTAAAAAAACACGAAATATTCTTCAAGATCGCTTTCGCTCCATCTTATCAACTGGTTTACTAGTGAAATAATTTGCAGAAATTAATTTGGTGTAAATCATAAAAACGGTCTATATAAAGTGAACAAAAAAAATAATTAGTCAAGAAAGTTCGAATAGAAGAGACAGAACTGAGCACCGTTTTTCCTTATTTGGAGGCTGTTCCAAGGAATGGGCGTTGTTTAGAACTTTGAAACCAACAAATATTTTTTCATACACTGGTATTAGCATTTGGCTCGAAACGCTACGCGAGATGAAGTTACGTCATATTTCTTTCACTTTAACTTTTCTTACTACTATATATATGTGAACCGTTTATCCATTTGAACCAAATTGATTCCCGTGTTTTATTGATCTATTAAGTCAAATGGTAGGATATCTGGGAATAACTTCTTTTTTTTTGTTCCCATACGCACTAGTTTTGTCTATGACTAATCAGTGAAAATTTAGCACGAAACTGGTGTAGTAAATCAGTTGGAAGTTCTTTGTTTTTCTATGTTCGGTTTGTACTAACAATTATATATATATATATATATATATATATATATATATATATATATATATATATAATGAACTTATGCCGTTAGGCTTTGATTTAATATAACTACCAGAGGTGTGAGACTGCCTGTCACATAATCACAGATCAGCTTTAATCAATAAAAGCTTAGAACGGTCGCATTACTGACGTGGATCCATTCAAAAGAAAGACTGACGAAAAAGTAATTTTTAATAAAATTGAACATTCCACGCGTGGAAGTCAGGCTGCTCGATCCCTGGGCACAAAAATTCTAGCCTCAAACTAAGAGAGTTAAATAGAAACAGAACCTGTCAAGAGAATGAGCTGTAGCTTCTCTCTTACGCAATGAGTGCAAGGCAGCTAGGCAAACATTAAATGTCTAACGGCATTTCCTAGAAAACAGGCTAAGTGAAAATCAAACATAAGTAGACGTGTTCATGCGAACCTATATATATGGAAATTAATTGGAACACTCCTAGTTGTTTTCCACCATATAGAAAGAAGAATTTGGAATTTAATTTAATTCACACGTTCAATGCAGCAAATCTGTGCAGGATGCATCAGATTTTTAAACTTCCATAACGGAACGCTAGGAAGGCAGCCCAAAATTAAGCCTACAAATGGCATGTATAGTAAGAATCATGCACAATTTTTCGATTGCTTAGATATGTATGATCTATTTTTAGAGAGTATTTCTGTTACACGCATTTATTTAAATAAAGTTTTCGGATTTTAGTCAAGCCCTAATAAAAATTAGTCAACAATTCACACAGTACAGTCACACGTAACGGAGCAGTTTGACCTTCAATTTTGTTCTTCATAGTACGACGAAAAACTGACGACTGATAATCAAACTGCAATGTCTGTAATGCATTAAGAATGAAAAATACGGCTCTTTTACTCTCTCTCTCTCTCTCTCTCCATGTGAGGCTTAATAAACGCAAGTTTTAAGCATCATTTCCATACTCATTTCGCAATTTTTAAACATATTGCTTATTATTTCACCTCATTCTAAAGTCAACAAAAACCACACGTCGGAAATCAGTGAAGGGTTAGTTTCCATATTGGCAGTAACATTTATCTAAGCAGAACATAACATATCAGGAAGAAGCTGCTTCAAAATCGCGCGATTGTTAACTTATTTTGTAATTTCAAACATAACTTGGACTCTATATCTCTTTCGCTCGGAGGTTGGATTTTCCAGTCTGTAACACGTTTTGTAAAATGTAACCCTCTGCTCCTTTTCAGATGCTGGAAGAGATAATGCGATGAAGATTTCACTTATTGCAGCTTATGTTACATTTGTGCTCTTAAAAAATAAACGAAGAGTTTTAAAATATTTTTTGTGTCTACTTCTTATCCTCATTTTATTTCAGGTGTACTTTTATCGCCATTAATGAGGTGCGCTATTGTTTGTAGTCTTAGACAATAAATTAAAACAATTGGTTTGAAATTTTAAAGTTTTTATATGGTAATCTCTAATTTTTTGCTTGTAACGGCAGTATTGATTTGCACGTGCACATGTCTGCAATCTTTTAAAGCAATAAAATAGAAAACAAATGCCGTGCTATACTGAACGGTTTCACACAAATTAAGACGAATGATTTCATTTGAGACCAAACGGTAGGACAACTCTAGTGTCGTAAGTTATTATTCTTCGTCATTGAAATCATGAAGTTGAAACATATTTGGAGCGTCCTTTTATCATCTCAACTGCAGCGAGTCGAAATCCTTAGTGGCTGTTTTGCAAAAGAGAATCGGTGTGTTTAATTTGATGTTGAATTGTGTGCAATTCCTCCCTGTGCTTTCTCTATACTAAGCTGACAATTGATGCTCTTAAGCGCAAACAACTAGCGGATTAAAACATATTTTCTGCCTAAATAACCTGACTAATTATGTAATGATGAATCAGATTGGTCAATAGACATGTGTCAGGAGGTTCACTAAGTTTTATGCACTCTTACTTTTGTATAATTTAATAGTCTAGCATGAACTAACTTTTTTTAGTTAATCCATGCTTAATGCTTACATGCATACTCGTTAGTTCTTTGTAACTACTGTTTCACGTGTTCCTGCTTCTGTTTCTACAAAAGAACGTGTACCTCCTTTCCGTGATTCGACTCAAGACTCATAGGTGTGTCTGACAGTATAACTGTCTGAAGTCCCATTTGTCAATCGTATTAATCTTCTATCAAATATTTATTTTACTAGCTTCACGGTAAATTTGGTTTATTTAAAAATCTAAAAAGGCTTACGAATCTTTTCTAAATTTAAACTAGAAAGTTTGTAATAACTTAATATAATTTGTCTAGTACTTTACCGATTTTCCACAATTTAATGCTTTTCGCCCAAACACACGCCTTTTGCTTGTCAAGACTGTTCCTTGAATAAGGAATTAATGCATGGAGTTATGAAATGTAACAGTAAAATAAATATTTGATAAAGGTAAAAATTGTTTTTTTTCATTTGCAATAAGTGTTTTCATTAAAATTGTTATACTTCTATGCAAATCCGCGTCTCATAAATATTTTATTAATATATAAATTAAAGAATCTTATATGTTGACCAAATGGAGGCTACTACATTAATGCTTTGTGGCGATCAAACTCTTAGGTTTGCGAAATTTAGAGGCCCTTTGGTCACTACCATAAGAGAGCCTCTGAGATGGCAGGCTCAGATTATCCATATATGCGGTAAGATCATCTAATTTGAAACAATTAAATTCTTCAGACTTATCTTTTAAACTACTTCTCTAAAGTCCACTTGATAATTGCTCGGTATCCTCAGTATTTTCTAAAACGGCCATAATGTAAAATAAGTTTATTGCAATATATATATATATATATATATACATATATATATATATATATATATATATATATATATATAGATATATGTATATATATATACAATAACAACAGTGTGCTCACCAAAACTCTGCTGATATCCGCCAGATGACAAGAACGAGTACTGGCGGTGACCTCGAAAACAAATATCTACGTCAATTATATGAAGCAAAGTCGAATACTTCCCAATAATGTGTATTAAGAACACTTTTACGTCGTGCTTCCATAATTTATTGACAAAAGAGTATCAGGTCAGAACTATATATATATATATATATATATATATATATATATATATATATATATATATATATATATATATATATATATATATAGATATAGAGAGAGAGAGAGAGAGAGAGAGAGGGGGAGAGATAGAAAGAGAGAGAGAGGGAGAGAGAGATAGAAAGAGAGAGAGAGAGATTTAATTTATTCCGTCCATGTTGTACAAGTTAACCATATCAAACTGTGGTTGAGAAATGCTCCATATATATATTTAATGCGGTTTGATCCTCGATAGCCAGTTTGCCGTCGTACTCTGATGATGATCATGGATGGTCGAAACGCGTCAGTGCGTTGCGGCTGGCGGTAGTTCTGCTGTGTTGTTCGATGACTATTTAAATACAATGGGATAGGTGTCTTACTTCAAGCTCGCAAACTTGATTTAAAGAAATGCTCCGCATGTTAGTAGATGTAAGTTTGCTTTGTGAATTTTACATATTTTGGAGAAATTGTCCAGTCGAAAAAGGAGGCTCATGGAGAAGGTGAAAGTTTTTATGCAATCAATTAAATAACAGATTTGATTTGTTATATAGAAAAATAGATATCACGCATATTTATGTTAAAACGCACTCAGTTGCTTCTGGAAATATATGTCAAATTTTACGTTATATATATATATATATATATATATATATATATATATATATATATATATATCCAAATTCAACATAAACTAAACTTTGCATAAGATAGCAAATACAATTACTCAATTAGACCAATTTCGTTATTATTGGACCTTCAACAAAAACATACCAGAATATTCGTTTTTAAGCAACAGTTTAAAACTCATCAATCAAGACAATAAAACCGCGCATTGCATGTAGGTTTCAGTTTCAGACTAACTTATACAATTATTCTTAGTCGATTACATTTACTCCAATATAAATTTGCCTAGTGGTAAGCGGTATGCCACATAATAGTTTGCCGTCGTACTCTGATGATGATCATGGAAGGTCGAAACGCGTCAGTGCGTTGCAGCTGGCGGTAGTTTTGTTATGTTGTTCGACGACTGGTTAAATAAAAATGGGATTGGTGTTTACTTCAAGCTCGCAAACTTGATTTAAAGAATTGTTACCACCACCCGCGCAATCAATTATTGTTAAATTGTATGTCACATAAAGACAGATATCGAGTGACTAGTTGAA